>JAGDQP010014168.1:0-45883 GCA_022664845.1 Lepisma saccharinum | reverse complement strand
CATGTGACAATATAAGAATAATTTTGACTACAATCCACAGGTCAGTAAATTTCTGGTCTTTTTTAAGCAGATTAGCCCAGAATTTGTCAAGATCATCTTTAGTTTCACAAAAATTTTCAAAGAATACTCCGAATTCCTCTTTTGTCAACCTACACAAAGTCATAAATTGGTTAACTGCTCTCTCTGCAACATTTTCTGATAAACGATTGCTGGAATGAAGGATCTGAATACATGCTTTCATTTGCTCCTGAGCTAAAGATGGCTTCTTCAAAATAACTTCTGGATCAAGAGATGACACGGCACGAACAAGAGGATACTTTAAAGGGCTGCGCTGCAAAATTTTTTTGATTGTTGCCACTAGAAACCGTTGACACTGCAAAGAAAACTTCGCTTTGTGCCGATCAGAAGCTCCACATTTAGCTAACGCTTTTCTTGCCCCAAATCCCACATCAACATCTTTCTACCTCAACAAAATGTCTTTATTTTCCAAATCCAATGAAATCAATTTCTTGACCGATTCACACTTATCAGTAACATCTGCTTTAACACATCGCCTCATCAACATTTTAACAAGGTTGGTAAGTGTGTTGTACAAGAACGGTATCATAGGTTTGGAGGACTGGAATGCTTTTAAAAATCCCTCTAGTTCTGCTGCAAGGGTCTTGAAGAACGCCAATTTTGCTGGCATTAACAAATCGTTAACTCCTTCCTTGACATGTTTCACTGATACACCGCTGGGGATGTTGGCTGAATTCAAGTATTTCTTTACGTGCGGAAACACTTCCAATGCCCTTTCTGCACACTGCACATTTTCTACCCACCGTACCTGACAAAATTTTAGGGGAAATGTGGACGTCCCAGAGGATGCAACGTAGTCTGCTCGTCGTGCTGGACTATCTTTAAACAAATAGTAAAGCCCCCTTAAAAAACTATTTACATTCCATTTTGCAGCTCCATGACCTGTTTGCAATGCCCCATGAACCACATGAAGACTACATGATCCTAAATCTAATAACTGTGGATCTGTAGAATCAGTCTGAATTTCTTCTTTTAAATTTGACAGAAATTTCCAGTTCACAGAAGGTCCGTCCATACTGACTTGCAGAATTTTCTTCAGACACACTTTTGAAAATCCTTCCTTAAACTTAGACAAGAGATCTTCAGCTGTAGCATGGTTTAAAAAAACTGATGTAAAATACCTTGTGGAAACTTCCTCCTTTGTATCGTTCCAAAACCTCACATGAATGTCCATCTGCCCCTTTTGGGCTACCTTATTTAACGCTTCATCAAAGCACACTACAATTTCCTGACACTCGTTTACTGCATCCAAAACACTGTCTCTAAAGTATGGTGCGAGGCCGTAACAAATAATATAACTACACTTCAAAGGGCCCATGCTAAAATTCTGTGCAATTACACTATCTGGAAACATCTGTTTAAACAGTATATTATCATTTTTACATGAATTGTAAGATTCTCTGTTCACTACAAGTATCATTGCCCACAATATTTCTGCAGATGTTACTTCATCTTTTTCAGCGAAGCCTTTTATAGATGGTTGTTTTAATTGCTCTGTTGACTTTTGTGATGGTTGCTGCTCTTGTTTTTGAACTGGCTTAAACATATCCACAACACTTCTTTGATTTCTTACTGTACTCTCCAGTCTTTGTTTGTGTGTTGGTCCCTTTGCATGGCTTTTAATTGCCTGTACTCCCATATTACTCAATGAAAAACTTTTACAGCACACCCTGCAAAATGCACTATGCACATCCGCCTTAACCTCCTTCAACCAAGGTGTCCACTCAGGATGTAATGTTGGATCTAACCACTGACGATTAAACACTGATCTTTGTCCAGACATCTCTATAATTCAAAGTTAATATACCTGCAAAGAGATGAAAATTAAGCAATGAACTTAAAACAGCTAGACAATTCTGCCCTCCAAAGCCAGAAAGCCGTATTCACAGAAAATCTGCTTTTGAGTAAATCGTGATTTACTGTTTACTAATAAGCCGGTATCTTATAGTATGTCTATATCAGATAAACAATTAATGTCATATAACTTCGCCAATGTCATATGACTTTTTGGCTTTGGAGGGCAGAATTGAGCTTTTACCTAAAGTCATTTCTCAATATAGGAAAAATATTAGGATTTTATAAACCTGCACAAAATGTTGATACATTGAATATAACCAAAAAGTCAAAAAGGAAATTTTTGACGAAAAAAAAGGTAGTAGCAGGAATTTGTAGTAGCAAGAATCATTTCACAAGGTGTTTTTGTTTAAACAAACTATTTTTAATTTATGTGTTGAAACGCTGTACATTTTGTGTTAGTTGTTTGGACATTATGGAGCGAGGAATTGTGGTTATATAAATAAGAAATATCAGACAAAAGACAGAGTAGAAAGAGAAATAAAACAGCACACCAACAGAAGGGTCCCCTAATCATCCTCCCAACAGGGGACAAACAATCCCTCCAACCACCCACAAATTGTAAATTTACCTGAATATGAACAAAAATATTTACTCTACAGTTATTCTTTCCCGATAATATTTATAGAATTATATTTTCCTAACTGGAATATTTGAAAGGTTCAATTTCCCTGATATTTCCAGGTTTTTTACTAGACATGATCGATTTCCCTGAATTATCCAGGATTTTTCCTTCCAAAATCAATTTCCCTGAGATTTCCAGGTTTTCCAGGTAGTGTATGAACCCTATGCGTTGCGAAGATCCAGGTACACAAAGCATGGCCTACATCTCAACAAGAGTGACAAAAGAGAACTATGTCAAGAAATATTTCGGCTAGTGAACAAACAGAAGAGGAAATAATCTTTGAGAGTAATATTTGTAATGTAAACGAATCGATTGAATGCCAGGAAATCCATCACAGGGATCCCAGTGTCACAGATGAAGGTAAGGATCAAATGTGCAAGGTAAATAATACAAATAGCACATCTAATTCTTTTGTACCAGAATATGTACAAGGAATCACTGATTTATGTGTCCCTTATGTTAAGAGATCTATGGAATGCGTTGATACAGAAAATGAGAATCACAGCGTTAGTGATAATGGTGAGGTACAAATCAGTGCAAATACTGAAAGTATTGCTGTATCTAACTTAAGTGTATTACAACATGTCCAATGTAAAAGAAAACTCCACAACAATAGTTCCGCAGTCAGCAACAACTCCTTCGCTCCAGATCTACACAAGCCTGGCCCTTCTAAATTGTCAAATTAGTGTTCCTGGGTATGAACCGATTAACCAGATCTTGTGTCAATATGCAAAGTTTCTGTAAACCAACTGACCTCAATAAGATCTCAAAACATATTCATATATCAACAGAAGAGGCAAACTTTGAGATTCTCTCAGGCTTGTCCTCATCAACAGTGAATATAATCAATCAAGGGGGATAGTTTCAGGTACAATCATAAATATGTTGAGGTAAGTTGTGAAATGTGTAACCCGAAAAACGTGTTTGGTAAATTAGATCAGAGGGAAAGTATTAAATTACTGTTTCACCACCAGTACCAACAGAAAGTAATGAAATTGTAACTGTAACTTTAGACGAAAGTATTAAGGAAGCTTGTTGGCAGGTAGCAAACGTTAACTGTAAGAATGATACTATTAATACAGTACAAAATGAGGAAGTACAATTGTGTAACACGCAACTTAGCTCTAAACGTAATAGAAAACCGAAAGTATTATCAGATGAATTTGTATGGGAAAGAATAGCGAAATTACAAAAGTAGACAAAGGGCAATCAGAAATACAGGAAAACTTGGATAATGTGTTCCTAAACAAAACACAACCGGACGTACGCAGTAACCTAGATAGTAATATTGTAATTATACATCAAAACCTTGAATCTATCCGAAATAAGAAATTAGAATTAGAGGTAATAATTGAAACACTTTCCCCTGATATTATGTGCTTCTCAGAACACTGGCTTAAAGCGTCAGAAAATATGTACCTTCCAGGATATACGATATCGATTTATAATAGAAATGTGTTGAGAAATGGTGGTGTGTGCATAATGACGAAAACAGCACTCCATGCGTCCGAACTAAATGTTTCGAACGCAGTACAACCCACTGAAAAACATTTTGAATATACAGCGATCAAGATCGACACCAACAATACGAAACTAGCCATCTTAGTAATGTATACAACACCAGACTCAAATATCAGTATATTTTTTGACAACTTCTTCTAGTTCTCAAACTACTTCTCAAATTATATAGAAGGTACTCCTCACTCATAATATGTGGTGACTTTAATATTGACATAAGCTTATATTCACAAAATACAAAAAACTTCTTAATATTGCTAAAATCTTACAATATTTTCCCAACTATCTATGATCCCAGACACATAACCAACACTTCAAAGACTGTAATAGACAATATAATGACTAATCTCCCACACAACAGATTTACTTCATCCATAATAGATTTAGGTATCACCAAACACCTAGGTATTGTAATTACTGATTTCTAAGGGGGGAAAAAAAACCTCTGTTCAACTTACCTGCCGCAAAATCGAAGAAAATAATATTCGCCATTTCATAGATTTATTAGAACAGGAGGAATGGGATCTGAAAGGAAGTGACGCTCATAACGTTGATAATGCATTTAATATATTCATGGAAAAATTTAAGTTGCTATTCGAATCTTGCTTTCCTGTAACTACGAAGAAGATATCACAGAACCATAAAAAGCCATGGATAACAAGCGGTATAAAGGTCTCAAGTTGTACGTTAAAACTGCTACATCAAAAAAGCATTGAGAACAATAATCAACAGTTCCGAGATTATAAAAGATATACAAAATCGTCCTTGAGACAGCAAAGAAAATGTACTATCGGAATTTAATCACAAATGCACAAAACAAAAGCAAAACAACATGGTAAATAGTTAATAATGAAACTCGAAATAGCAAAAAGGCATTTGACAACGTGGTGTTGACGTCACCAAAAACAAAAACACTTGTTAATTAATGATCCTTCAAAAGTAGCTGAAGAATTTAACATTTTTTTCTGTAACATTGGTACCACGCATCCTACAACTTCAACACACCACGTTCAGTTTCCTCTAAAAACATTTGTCTCAAATTCTTTATTTCTTGCACCTACGCCAGCTAATGATGTTCTTGGAGTCATAAAGAAGTTCAAAAACAGTAAGTCTAGTTGGCTATGATGAAATTCCAACAGTCATAGTAAAGCGTTGTGCTCACGTAATTGCCCGACCAATCGCAGATTTAATAAATTTAACATTTAGTCAAGGTAAATTCCCTGACTGTCTAAAGCGAACTATTGCAAAACCACTGTTCAAAAAAGGTAACAGAAAGGATATTAAAAACTATAGATCAATTGCACTCACCTCCGTGTTTTCAAAAGTACTTGAATCCGTCATGTACATTAGATTAAGAAGTCATCTAAAATATGTTAATACTCTCTTAATTCACAACATGGATTTATTAAAGGTAGATCCTCTGCAAGTGCCCTCTACGACTTCATGTAAGAAGTATTAAATGGTTCTGATGATAAACAATATCCCATTGGAATATTCTGCGACCTCAGTAAACCTTTCGTCAGTATCGATCACGACATAGTAATACACAAATTGAATCATTACGACATAAGAGGCATACCTCTCCTGTGGCTTAAAATATACTTGTCCAATAGAATTCAAGTAGTGGATATCAATCACACCAATCAAAACACCGGAGCAGTGAGTAAAATACATTCTTCACTTATGAAACAAAGCACAGGAGTTCCACAAGAATCAGTTCTAGGCCCTTTATTATTTCTAATCTATATTAATGATCTACCCGAAAATCTAAAAAGGGAAAAGCCACTCTCTATGCTGATGATACCAATGTTTTACTAAAATCGACAAATAGTGAAATATAGCAGAATATTAATGTAACGTTATCTCAACTTACAGATTGGTTCACTATTAATAAACTTAATTTAAATCCAGAAAAGAACTAATTGCATTCACTTTCACCCGCACCAATTAAGTATCAAATCTCCACCGATAATCAACATAATGAACACCGAAATCGAATTTTCTACTTCGACAAAATTTCTTGGCATTATTGTGGAAGACGAATTAAAATGGGATGAACATGCAGGTCACCTGGCTAATAAACTTTCTTCGATCTTCCGAAATACGAATCCTAACTACTATTCTCGACAAACCTAGTTTAATATCTATATACCATGCACTTTTTCACTCTCTGCTACGGTATGGAATAGCATTTTGGTATTCCAAAAAGACCATATGCAAAATATTTATATAACAAAAAGCACGCCGTTAGATTAATCACTGGGAAATCCAAACGCACTTCATGAAGGGGACTATTTAAACAGTTGAACATAATGACTGTACCATGCGTATATATTTATGAAGTACTATGTCTAATACACAGCAATAAAGATAAAATCAAACACAACGATGACAAGCATGCCTATCATACGAGACAAAAATCAGATCTAGCTATTCCATACCACAGAACACCTAAGTACGCCAGTTCATTTATATACATAGGGATTAAACTGTACAACAAACTTCCTAATTGGATAAAGAACTCATCCAACCATTGCATATTCAAACAATTACTAAAGAAACTTCCAACTAGGAACTCTTATTACAGTGTAGATGAGTTCTTGGAAGATTCACACTTACAAAAACCCTTAAACAATTTAATATTGAACATTTATGTATATATCTGATCGTATTTACTTTTTATTATGTTATTGTATGATTCAATTATCATCATAATATCTTTGTTGTAATTTCGTTATCATATTTCTTATTCAGTTTTACTGTTTCATATTCAGAATTTGATGTAATTTGGGTGCCATATCGAATTGTGTTATCCATTTTTATTCTTTTGTGTTTAATGTTTGTTGTAATTATCCTATATCTTTTCTTTTATTCAATTTATTGTGTTATGTTAAATTCTTGTTGTAACTCCGTTATTTGTTTTGTATTAATTTTTACTGCTATGCTCAATATCTGATGTTTGAATTTAAATTGAATTTATTTTAAGGCCTTTAGGCAACTATGGCTCAGGCCGTATGGAAGATGATGGAATGAAGAAAGTGGGAGCACCCCGAGAAAACCCACGCACACGGTGTTTGTCCACCACAAAGCCCACATGGCATGAGCAGGGATTGATCCGACGACCCCTAGCACCAAAGGTGAGCGCTCTACCAACTGAGCCACCGCGGCCCTGTCAATATTTGATGTCATGATCATTGTATATGTATAACTGACATGTTCCATACCACTGTGCCCTATAGCCCTTATGTGGTCGCAGGAACGCAATAAAAATCAATCAATCAAATCCTTTTGTGTATAGTTTTCTATTGGTCGAATATAACGTTTCCAGTCTTTTAAATCTGCAAGTAAAATGTTCTGGAAAGAACACTTCTTGGACATTTTTTTAACAATGAAAGAATATGTTATTTAACTTTCAGTCCCTGAAAATTGAAACTAATGTTACAAACAAAAACATGTAGTACCATAATTTAACGCTTATTGATAAATCTCAGCTGTTAAAATCCGAAATACAACACAAAATCTAGGACCGAACGACAGTAGTTCACCAAGGACATAGATTTTGTGTTCTATTTCAGATTTTAAGAGCTGAGATTCATCAATAAGCTGTCTGTTTGTCCCTAAATGATAGTACTACATTTTTACGAGCGATTTTGACCAAAGTCATATCAGTCGATGGACTAAAATAATTTTTTACACTGAATTTTTATTTATAGATGAATATTGGGCACAATTTCGAAAGGGCAAAACACAGTGTAATTTAATGTAAATTAAGATGAAGCTATGAAAACGTTAGGGAACATGTGTATCACAATAATGAAAACCGATGTCGTTGCTAGATTTGAAGGGAATAATCGAAACAGAACTATATTTTTACACCGCGATCTGATGAAAGCAGATTTATCATCTGTGCATATTTCATACTTCTCCAAGTATTGGAAACAGATGACCTTGGGTGTATTCTCTTGTGTAACCAGCTTGGTACCAAATGCATTCCAAAAAAATCTTACTTGTCCTCTGGTTTGTGTGATTACGTAACATTTGCATCGTTTTGTGAAATATTATAAGCGCAATCTTCCGATACCCAAGAATAACTTAGTATTGTGCATCGGTGACATAATATTGTCATACATACAATGAATACATTATCGAATTCACACCTATTACACGTCAAATTATTTATCTTCTATAAAACTTTGGACTTCGGCCCGTCACGATTCGCCTTTAGCTGTTAAAATCTACACCCATGCCCCTGCCGGGACTCGAAACCGGGATCTTCGAGCCGATGGCCTACCGCTGCAGACCGCTCGGCCAGCTTATTTATCTTGTAAATTAATGTTCATAAGTAAATAAAAATTCAGCTGTATGCATGTTTTAGCCCTCTAACGGTTGATAGCACTTTTGTCTAAATCGATCGTAAAGGAAGGGTGAAGTTCTCTGGTCAGTTGGTAGATCCTTGGCTTAGCATTCGGGAGGTCATGGGTTAAATACCAACGGGCAGTCATCCTGACTGAAGTTTTCCCAGGGTTTTCCTCAGTTACACTAGGCAACTGCCGGGACTGTATCGTCAACTTTGGTGCTGGCCGACTCCTTCCTGCATTTTTTCTGTTACCCTATCCCGGCCTGAGTCACAGAAACCTAAAGCCTTGAATTACAACCTATGGTTTCGGACTTGGAACACAAAAAAATAAATAAATATTGTCATCTAGTTGGGTGTGACGGGCTAATGCCAGATACTACAATGTCCACTAGTAACTCTAGTTCATGATGACGGCACCCAACATAGAATCTATAGATGAAAACTACACCGTCACAGGAATTAATCACAATCGTCTGTGAAGGAAGTACTTTCCAACTAGTTCCGGGGTCTGATCCCACCATCCATTCGTAAGCATCCCACTTCAATACCGTCCAACTATTGAAGGGTAAAAGGGCTTATGAATGGGTGCTGATTTGATCAGTTCAGTTCGTAGCTCAGAATCGTATTTATGTGACACAAGTGGTAAATCTCAGTCGCTGATAGCATCTTACTTGCTAGTTTAATATAGGACTAGGAAGTGGTAAATAAAATATAGAAATTCCCTTTTCAATTAACATTGGAATGTTTCAGACGGTTAATTCTAAGTTTCGGGCTATTATTACTGGTGCTAGTAAGGATATGACAAAAACATAAAATCAATGTTCAAATAATTTGTTTAAAACCCATTAATAAATCAGTTAAAGTTCAACCAGAGATCAACAGCCATGACGTTTAACGATCGAAGAGAATATTGTATCACTTACTTGTTAACTAAGATCGCTTGTCTACTCAACTCGAAGTCAATCTGGGCCGACTGCTCGTTCTCTCAAGACGGGATTTCGACTAACTTTCCAGATTACCCGAACCAGCTCGTCACCTTCTTTGAGACTACGTCATTCCTAGGAAATTTCCCTTTCTTTCCACAAGTCATGCCCACATCACAGTTTTCGAGTTGCGAAGCCAAGCGAACTCTAGGTCGATCACTCTTAAACGTCATATCTCCTGATCTCTTTCTTCCGCGTTTCGGCTACAGACGTGTAAGTCGTTCACCTAAGATTTAGCTGTCTGAAGCATTCCTACAATTCCGTATATATTTTCATAAATGTTTCCCGTACACCAATAGTTAAATGTTTTTGATTTGTACATTCATAAGTAATAATTATTAATTTCTTTTTGTCATATCACAATATTAGTCTTTTTACCCTCCTCGAAGTCACAGGTACACTTCTTGACAATTCAAAAATTTTAAATTACAATGAAAGATTTGGCACATGGCAAAATAATGACACGCGAGTATGGCTAAATAATGTCTTCATGCTGTGTAGATTCTTTATTTAGAATTTGAATTTATTTTAAGAGACTTTTTGGCACCTTAGACTCAGGCCAATGTAGATTCTTTATATCAGAACAGCTTGTTACGGCATATTGAAGCATAGAAAACACCCTTCATGTTTCCTTCGTTTGACCTCTAGACGCACATCAAATCAATTAAAAATTCAATTTTCTTTCTTGAATCTGAAGGTCTCCGACGATGCAAATATTATATATGTTTGCAGGAGAACGGTCGCAAATCTGACCTTAAATCAACCGAGCATTCACCTGGCGTCACTAAGAAAAAACACGAAATAAACTTATTAGAATGTCTAGCTCCACGGACTGCATCAATTACGAGATCACATGTCCGATAAATCACGTCAATGGTCTGAATTGTGTTGGTTACGACGAACAACACGATATAGGGAAAATATCACACGAAGTCGTTAATGCGGAAGGGAATAACAATGACTCCTTTCAAGTAGGACTACAAAACAGAACTCATGGTGGAGTGATACAGGTACGTCAAAAGAAATAAAATTTAAAGGTAAAGTGTTGGGATGCCACGTAAATGCTGAAGTTTTTAAATGTATCTCTGTTTACGGCCTTTCTTCAAAAGCCAAGTATATCAGGCAGAACCTTAGATGCTGATGGATATTATGTACATTGAGACAGTAGCATTACGTCTACTGATTGGTCCGGACGTCTCACCAAACTTCCTATGTATACTTCATGTCCAGACCAATCGTGGACCCCAAATATTTCTAGCGTATCTGTTTAGAACACTTCAACATAAACTTCACTTACTACGTAGTAACTTCATGAAACTGATTACAAAGGATAACAACACCCGGTTATGTAATTAAATCTTCGAGCATCAAATACACTATGCATACGAACAACAACTTATGATTTTAAGGAGTGATTACTATCATAATGGAATCTGTTGCTTCTAAGAAGACATCTTCATAATGGAGATTCGAACTGCGCTCCAGTTTGGATCCGAAGCAGAGCATGTGGTGCGCAAATCATCAGTAATACCATTTTATCTCGCCTGGATAAGAAAATTCTCCTGGGTGTAAATTATTTTGAAATTACCAATCATTCTGGAAACCTATCTAAATATTGACTATCTTGCAAAAAAAAAAAAAAAAAAAAAAAAAAAAAATATTAGTAACATGAGGCCTGGTACAGCAATAAAAACAAACACCATCTGAGTTATGGGTTTCGAAACTTTTATTTGTACTTTTTTTTTTAGGAGTTGAATTCAAGTATGCATTTATCAATATAAAAACGCTTACTAAAAATCACAGCTTTCAATTGCTTATAAACTCATACAAAGCATTTTAAATTAATGTGACCATAGAACTGATCACATAGGCAAATAAAAATCTTTCTTATAGTCTAATACATGAATATCTTTCTTTATAGAATATAAAGTTTTCAACTTGTGAATTTCAAACTCGTACTGATTTGCTCACAGCAGTGCAATATATCACTTAAAAATTCAGAAAACGTACCCAACATCAATATACACTCTCAACATTTCTAATGTGTTCAAGAGATTTTAGGAAAACTATATCATAGCACTATACATAACATTCCTATACAAAAAAAAATATTTACATAATATCTGAAGCCCCAAAATATGTGTTAAAAAAATAATAAACATTACAAGCATTAACAAATTTGCCAAACGATGCACAACTCAACTGATATAATCTTGAATTACTAATATACCAAACTATCAAGTAACTCTTTTCTCTTGTGTAAAATTACCAACGTTCATAAAAGAGGAAGGAAAAAGTTTCTTTCTTTTATAGTAGACCATTACAGACTGCAGGCTTCAATGCAGACTGAAAATATTACTTTAAGCACTAAGTACACAACCAGAATATTTATATCAACTGCTTCAAGCTATTAATAAATTTCCTCTTAAACTATATATATATATATATATATATATATATATATATATATATATATATATATATATACAGACACAATGTATAATCGCTGACCGCACAATAAAAATTAAAGACTAGTCTAAGACAAACCGTATCTTACAAGAAATTTAACAGATCACACTGAACTGATTCAGAGTTTTGTGCATGTACCGAAGTACCAGACTTCTTTACTTCCGGAATTGGAAAGTTCATAACAGGAAGCGCTCTCAAGATATGCGAGTAGTGAATAATAACATACACGTAATAAAGAGTATAAAAACATAAACAAGGTTCATTGATTTAAATCAAAGTTAGAGTCATCTTCTTTCCTTTTCAAAAGTACTACATGTTGTTGTTGCCTATTTTCCATGGCTATCTTTTGTGGGGTACACCACATATTCGTCAATTTTAGTTAATTTTTACTGGTTAAGCTTTATGAACTGGAAAATCTAACTACATCAAATTTTTGATTTAAGTAAAAAAAAAATTGATTTAAATAAAACAAAATCAACAAAAATGTTTTTTTAATCGTGATTTTTTTTTCAACCCTGCACACAAACCAATTCATAAGTCTATAACCTAATTAGAGATAGTCTCTTTTGCCAATTATATTCCGATTATTCTACAAGGAAGCATCCAGAATTGGAAATTACACTATTTGTTGGTTTTAATCTTTTGAACAAGTAAGACTAAATAACTGAGGCCTTTAAGTCCTAAACATGTGCCACAATGTGTGTATTTTTAACGTATAAAAACATGCATGCCCTTTGGCAATGCTGTACACACCCCTAAGGGTCATTCCACAGAATTTCAACGACAGGTGGTCGCCCGACTATTTTTGATTTCCTTCATATTTGGTACATTGAATGCCATATACAAGCGAAGTTGAAAACAGTTTTTGAAAATAATTTATTGCTCATAGTTCAGGATATACAGGGTGTTCAAAAATGAGATCCTGCAAAAACAGCGAATTATAAAGTTACACATATTTCAAAACCAGTTGCGATATTTGAATAATTCAAAAACATTTAAAATATAGGCACCTCAGAGAATATTTAAAGCTATGTCTTTAAGTTCTAGCCTCAAAACGGCTATCGGACAGCGTGGTTTAAACAGTTGTAAAATATAGGTGAAATTCTCATTTTTAGATTTTTTTTTTTTTTTTTTTTCGTGATTGAATAGAAAGAAACAAGCCGTTTACTTTGTTCTTATTATCTACTATTGTCACTGTAATGACAGAAAAAAATTTAACTTCCTATGTCATTTCCTTTTCTTTATATCGAGACTTCAATTTCACAAAAAAAAAAACTCAAATTGGTCCAAATTTGAGGGGTTGTAAGTCAAAAGGAGTACAAGAACAAAATTTCGCATAGGAGCTCCTTTCTTTATATTCTAAAACCCATGAAAGTTTCAGTTTGTTATTCAAGCCCCTCTATGAAATACAGCTTCTTAAAGTTGCTTTAAAAGCTATAGCCGTGTCAATACCAATTATCATTGAAAAATGAGGCTATTGTTAATCATGTTGAATTCTATTAGAGTAATCATTGAAATCATGTGTCTTAAGCACAAATAGATGTTTTACGTTCTTTGTTGGTGCACAGAGCTATCTTAGCTTCTTCTATGTGCTGCTTAACGAAAAACTATGGTTAAAAAGCACTCATCTCCGATCTGATGGTACGAATTCTTCCTAAGGAAGTTTTTTTAAAATTTATTTATTTATTATTATTACAAGTTATGTATTTGGGTCTAGGTGCAAAAACTTACTGATGAATGTTTTTTCCTATAACATTGATAAATTAGTAGAAGAGCAAAGTTGAATGAAATATTTACTTGTTATATTATTACAATCAGGAACATATTTAGGGGAGGGGGTCGGACCCCCTTCCCAAAATTGGGAGTTTTAGGCAGAATTATTACTTTTCAAAGCAAAAATAATTATTCCAAATAGCTAAACAATACTAGTAGAAAAGTAACAACGGTACATATTTAGTTGCTAAAATAATATCGTTGTTAAAACTTCAGCGGTAGATTCCCGAATAGATGAATAATTACTGACCAACCCTTACTTAGGACATCTGTCAAAATGCGAAGATAATGGGAAAACCCTTCCAATTAAAAATTAACTTTTAGAAACTAAAACCTAAAGACCCATTAATACAAAACATATAAAACATACCTGTGTTAGCTATTCTAACAAAATCATAATTTCTTAGCAAAATTTAGTAATAGCATTGCTAGCTTGTGTTATTCATTATAAGTCATGAACGCAAGACCTAGATAATATAACTTGCACCATCCCCAGGTATATAAAACATTATCATCTATTAACTTTACCTTTTACTTAGTTAATAGTGGTCTCGGTGAAGGAGCAGGCTAAATTTTAGTTTCGATTCCCCAGCTTCCGCCAGATATTAGGCCGTATGTACTCTTTCTACCATAGAGTCTCGTACAAATAATTGATACCGCCGCTTCTAGAAAATCAGAGACAGCCAGCAATCCAAAAAGTGTTACGAAAAGGTATGTGTCATTATTATTTCGTTAAATACATACTCGAGTTGTTCAGAATACGGAAACATAGCGGCGTGTTCGGGAATCCTACTGACGTTACTTCGTGTTATAAATGACTTATTTTGCTACAAAAATCAAAGATTCAATATAGAAAAGTACAGACAGGTTAGAAAAGTCAAGTTAGATAATATTTTTCATTGCGAAGAATATCGCCTTTAGGGTCACCACAGTCGAGTGGTTAGAGCGTTGAACTCATGTTCGCGTGGTCTCGGGTTCAATTCCCGGATGGAACACCCCACTTTTCGGCGTCTTGAGATAATTGATACCGCCGCTTCTAGAAAATCAGAGACAGCCAGCAATCCAAAAAGTGTTACGAAAAGGTATGTGTCATTATTATTTCGTTAAATACATACTCGAGTTGTTCAAACTAGGGAGTTACGTGAATAAAGACGTGACGACCAGTTGGTCTAGAAAGCCCAGATACGCCTGTTCGTGGTCAAGGTGACGCACAGTGCTGATCCCACAGCCGTCACTCAGGTGGACATAGTTCCACCAACTGCGGACAGATGGCGTTGGAGCAGGCTCAGGACCTTTCGGTCTGTAACGCCAGTGGTTATTATTTTTATTATTACATATCACCTTTTAACACTCACACTATGTGCCCTGCCTGAACACCGAAGGTGCCAAATAGTCCCAGGTGCTTCATTCTTAGGCCTACTTGACACTTCCATCACTCAAACTTTGTTATGTACTGAGTTTCAACACTCCAACACCTGTAGGAAACATTGTTACATGTCTGTTGTATATCTAAAACTAAACTTTACCTAAGGAATAACCTCATTAAAAGTGTTTATTCAGTCATGGAAAATAAAATAAAAACGTTGAACCATAATCAAAGTTGACAATGTTACTGGGACTCAAGGGGGTACGCACATTTTCAGTCACTTCAACCCCTCCCCCTGTAAGTAAAATAAGCAGATACCCGACCATTCCCCTAGTGCTTACGTAAAACTTCTCAATTTTTTTTTTATCATTATATCGTCTGAAAACACTCTGATCTCCTTCCCTAATTGTCAGATAAAATAAATCATGCTTGAACCCCTTCCCCTTGAATGTTCCCTTAAACCTATTGACTTCTACGTGATTTTTTAATACTTCTGTGTTTTCTTTTTAAGGATCCTGCAGTTCATATAGACTGTTTATTTCTAAGCGCTTTGTGCTGATAATTATAAACACATTTTGAAAGTATTACCACAGACAACCATAGTGATGATATCTTTGGTATCACCAGTAGAGTAATTCATACTGTCGAAATTAATTTTTAAAGCAAATTGCTGGTTTAATTCGAATAATTATATTAGTACATCAATAAGAGTATTAACCGACCAAAAATAAGGTCAAGTTTATAGTTTAACAGCCTTTCTATAATCAAAAGGTATTTTAATTTTTAATCCGAAACTTCCGTGCACCCAAACTTTCTACACCGAAACTTCCGGATCCCGTACGCAGCCATTTTTGTACTTTTTTTGTTAGGCCTAATAGAATCCATTGGCCTACATTTTACCATAATCAATTGGTTAAAACCGCGGCACTTATTCTATGTTGTTACAGATTATGTCATATCATGCAAATGTAGGTTATTCTTCCATTGTTATTCAAATTCCTCTATGAAATACATCATCTTAAAATTGATGCAAGAAAGTTACAGAACGGTTGTGCGACGGAGGATTATCTAAACGCAGGTCGGTACATCAGCTATTGGCGAATCAGCGGTATCTTAGGATACTGGATATAACGTCTTCGTTAGAGATTATTACTGCTAAGAATCAGGTTTGTGTATTTTATTTGATCTAACGAAAAGAGTAACATCTCCTTACGTAACATTGGTATGTATTGTACATAACTTACAAAAAAACCGCTGAGATTTTAACGAGAGATCCAAGTAAAATGTAGGCCAATGTATTCTATTAGTTTTTTTAGGCCTAACGAAAAGAATAATCTCTTCGCATGACATGGCTGCGTACATAACTTGTATTTAAAAAAAAACTGTCACTCATTAAGAGTTCGTACCATCAGATCGGAGACGAGTGCTTTTCAATCCACAGTTTTTCCTTAAGTAGCAGATAGAAGAAAGCTATAATAGCCCTGTGCACCAACAAAGAACGTAAAACAAACTATTTGTGCTTAAGGCACATGATTTCAATGATTACTCTGATGGGATTCAACATGATTAACACTAGCCTCATTTTTCAATGATAATTTGCATTGACACGACTATAGCTTTTTAAGCAAATTTAAGAAGGTGTATTTCATAGAGGGGTTTGAATAACAAAATGAAACTTTCATGGGTTTTAGAATATAAACAAAGGAGCTCCTATGCGAAATTTTGTTCATGTACTCACTCTCTCTCCCTTTTGACTTACAACTCCTCAAATTTGGACCAATTTGAGTTTTTATGAAATTGAAGTATCAATATAAAGAAAAGGAAATGACACAGGAAGTTATTTTTTTTTTCTGTCATTACAGTGACAATAGTAGATAATAATAACGAAGTAAACTGTTTGTAATTCATTCCATTCAATCAGGAAAAAATCTAAAAATGAGAATTTCACCTATATTTAACAACTGTTTACCACGCTGTCCGATAGCCGTTTTGAGGCTAGAACTTAAAGACATAGCTTTAAATATTCTCTGAGGTGCCTATATTTTAAATGTTTTTGAATTATTCAAATATCGCAACTGGTTTTGAAATATGTGTAACTTTATAATCCGTTGTTTTTGCAGAATCTCATTTTTGAACACCCTGTATATCCTGAACTATGAGCAATAAATTATTTTCAACTTCGCTTGTATATGGCATTCAATGTACCAAATATGAAGGAAATAAAAAATAGTCCAGCGACCAATTCTTATTTTATTTGTCGAAATTCTCTGGAATGGCCCCTAACGGCATCTTGTTGCAACATTACAACTAGCAGGAATCAGGTATACACATAGACTGGCGCTAGTGGGGAGATTACGCAAATAGCAAAATCTCAGTATCGAACTTTTAGCCTTACCTCATATAGCTTTGCAAGACCTCTTTTGTGCATATTACGTTAACACTGCAAATAAGTAAATAAAAGACCATATCGCCGTCTCTCTCTCTAAATCACTGTCCTTATGGTAAAATTAGTAATCATCCCAATGGAGTACCCTGTGGTGTGGATGAGTGGTTTCACTCGCGTCATGTGATCAAGGGTCCCAGATTCGATTCCGGTGAGGAGAGAGTGAGTGAAACTGTAAGTCGTCCTTAGAACATCATCTCCCTTCGATGGAAAGAAATGGCAAACCACCATCACGTCACTTTGCTCATAGCCATCATTCATAATACTAATATAATCCAACCTAACCTAATGTAACGATGGGCTCAGTTAATTACTCATTTCGCTATAATGTATGGTAGCTGGAAGATATTAATTTACACTAATTATAAAATTTACGCTTGTGGGCTTTAGAGTTTGTCGTTTACTGGAACTTTTATTCTTTCAAGAAGGACAATATAGAGGGAGGTAAAGCTCTGGTAATGAGTTAAGGTACAATCTCTGCGTTTAGCTTTGTATGATTAGCCTAAATACCAAGCACACCTCGCAGCTTAGTAACCGTATTAATTCACATCACATTTTCTTTTATAACGAAAAGTATTAAACAAAATGTCATTTTTTTCAGTATATACAATTCATACTAAAAGTTCTCTTACAGTTAATAGGCAAGTTATACATACTACTAATACTACAACACAGTTAATACGCAACAAAATTTGACTTTACTTCGTATGTCTAACCACAGTTCGGACATCTAAAACTATGAATTTAAAATCAGTTACCAACAGCCCAATTCCATAAACGGAACAATAAAGAAAACTAAACACATATTAACAGATGCATATTATATATATATATATATATATATATATTGAAAATATGCCACAACATGAATCAGAAAGAAATAATGCGAGGAAATTGTTTGTATTAATCTTGATAAAAACATATGAGTAATCCCATAGTGCTACAGTGGTGAAACTTGCCTTCAACGAAAAGGCCCCCCTTTGTAAACAGCAGGTACTATTAAATAAATACTTTCATCTGGAGCACATGAACGCTCTCTCCTTGAAGCTCATGCGTAGTCTCCGGTTGTTGCACAGCATAACTCAAGAGCCCCTAATTTTAATTTACTCTTTATCCTTTTATTAATCGTTGTTAATCGATTCTGAAAAGAAGTATAAAAACAGTTTTTTAAAGAGAACTATTATCGGACAAGAAAAAAAGGGCGCTCCTGTGTATCGTTTTGTTTACACAGGACAATGGTGATGTAGTCATGTATAACGTGTAAGTTAACAAGAACATACAAACAATGCAATTGCAGGAATGGCAGAATCAAAAATATTTTATAGTGGTAATCGAGAACTAGTTTTCCTTTCAGGACGTAATCGCTTTCAAAAATTTACTCTGAAGAGTATAAACAAAGTTACAAAGGAAAACGTGTACTTTTGTACCAAGAGCAGAAGTACAATCTCAATACAGAAAAGGCAACGCAAGCAGACGTACTGCTACAATCGGTGACGATGATGATATTTTGTCAACTACTCTACACAGGTCCGTTGCAGCCGCTGCCAAGATATAAGTTGACAAATGCAAATTCAATTGTATGTGCTGACATGGGCTTCGAAATTATCTGAAGATTTTGGAGCAGCAAATAATACGACTTGACTATGTGTGTACAAAGCCACTGTTTTCCAGCTATAAATCAACAATGTACAGGGCGTGAAGAAAGCACTACGAGTTCCATTTATTCAATCAATGGCAATTGGTTTCCAGAATACGTTGTGAAAGATGCTGGTGGAGGAGATGGATACATGTATCAATCCCAAAAAAAGAGCAGCTGCCTTTGTCAGTAAAACGAGTATTGAAAAAAAAAAATACAATTAGATAAAGATATGTCCGAGCATTCAACTTAGCTTACACTAATCTAAGTTTCCTAATTGGAGAGAACCTAGCCCCAGCGTCGTGTTACGACGAACCAAAGCGAACGCTCACACTTTATACATCTAAACGCTACGACAGTACGGAGAAGACAAAGACGTGAGAAAATTTCTGAGACATATAGCAAATAGCCAAGATGCATTACTAAATTCGACCACTCTAGAATTTCTGACAACTCGTTACAACACACAATGATGGATGAATGATGCTCCAATTGAATCCCCTACGCGTATACACAATATAAATGTGCAACGTTTGAAATTTTAATTTAGTTTCTACCGCAAACTTAGGCCATACCGTTCAACAACTGGAGACTTCACATAATGTGCAAGGTAGGGGTGTTCTTGTACTTCACGTGGAAGTATTTATCAACTAATAACACCTGCTGTTCGCAAGGGGAACTTTTAGTACCCACCACGTCCCCCTTCCTTTCTTTAGATGGGGAGTTTTGGCTCATTTTAAAGGACATCACAAATGATTTCCAACGTTATAAATTTTAGCTACTGAAGGCTTGTAGTTTTGCCGCTAGGGGAACCTTAAGTCCAAAACTTAAAAGGATGATATCTCCGAAACCCGTAGCCTTGGAAAGGTGGTTCTTGGTGCATTTTGTACCAAAGTTAAAAATACATTATTTCATTATGATAACGCTGGTGCCCCAATAGCTACTGTAGAAATATTAATATTTTACTCCTTTTTATAGAACACTAGCACTTTTTTTTTTTTATTGAAGTTTACGGAAAGTCTCATGACAAATTATTCAGTGAAACCAGGTATAGTGAAAGAAAAAAGCTTTTGACCACAGATCCACGATGACTGTCGTCATTTGATTTGCCAACTGTAATGAATTTTTCATTATTCTTGTCTATGCAAAATACTTTGTCATAGGCACTGAAACATGCCATGACACTGTTCATAACAGGTAAGTAGATTACTAATGCCAATGATCTCTTATACGTTCGTACATAAACATATGTGGACCTCCACAGCATATACTTAATGTTCTTATGAGCTACAGAACCTGCTTCATTCCGCTCAAAAGACAATGAAAGACCCACGAAATGAGGATGCATCGCCCATTTTCAGTCTTCAGCCTTAATTGAAGGGTAACTAGTGGCTAGTAATGAAAACAACAGTTTTCAGCCATACATACAACATGCACCAAGAACTGTGTTTTCAAGGAATGATTTTCGGAGATAACTACTCTGAAATTTAAACTGTATACCGCCCCCCCCCCCCCCCCTTGCGAAACTACACGCCCTCAGCAGCAAAAATTTATACCGCTGCAAATCATTTTTACACGCTTTACGCAATCATCTCTGATACAAATCTTGTAACTGACTTTTAACTCACTTCCCATTGTCCAATTTCTTTGAAATTTTGTAAACTTGCTTGCTTTCGATGACAATACGTTATTCAATCATTAGATATACGACACAATAATCCAGTTAACTGTAATTAATTAAATAATTGGAAATTATCCCTAAATGCACGCAACGCTGCAACTATTGTGTGAAGTTCGGGTTGCCTATCTCGTAGGAGTTCAATATTCATCTATTATACATAAAAAATAATTAAAAAGGGACTTTTTTTTTTAAAAAAAAACACACACTTTTGTAAGATAGACTAAAAAGTAAAAAAAAAATAATAAATTTATGAATCGGAAAATAATAGCGGGGGTGCTCTTGCTTACCTTATCATAATATTTAAGAGCACCCACGCTTTTATTATTTTCCGATCCATAAATTTATTATTCTTTTCTTTTTAGTCCATCTTAAAAAACGTGTTTTTTTTTTTAAAAAATCCTTTTTTCAATTACTTTTTTTGAAGCCCTTTAAAACGAGCCAGGTCCCAGACAGAAGATGAAGTATTAGGTTCGGGGAGTTCCCTTGTAAGCCCACAAATATGCACACAGAAAGAGAGAGAAAGGTAGTATACATGCTGTTGGACATACAAGGTCCGCTAGGAAATTAGCTCGACTTACTGATTGAGAAATATCATTATAGCTATCATTTTTCCAACTGAATGACACTATTAGTGTATTGAATTTTAAACTAAATATGGTGATGGAACAACTTTCTCAAGCAAAAATTAATCTCCACTCCCTAATGAGAACAGAAATTCAGGGTTAATTTTCTTCACTGGTCTATTCTCCACTCTTATGAACGCTGGGTCCAGGGACTAGAGGACACTACCCTACCACTTGCGGTTAACCAAACACTGACACCCACCACCAGAAATATTCTGGCAAGAAATTTTCTTCGGCGTTGCCACTTTCTCAGAGCAGATGACAAAAGCTTGAACTCCCCCTTCCCCCCCATGAATGCTTACGTACTTGAGCAACCAGAGAAAGAAAGGCAGAAAAAAAAAGACAAGAAGAAAGCAGTGGCAACGTTTGGGGAGAAAACAGCAGAAGACTGGACAAGGTTCCCTCCACACGTTCGAGGTTTAGACGTGAACATGGGTTTACGGAAGGTTCTTATGTTCTGAGTATTTCCATACTTGTTTAACAGTACATTTTGAAAAAACGAGCAGATTTAGATTAGGAACATGTTGTGACTTTAAACAATTCGATAAACTTCTTTGTAAATCATAATGCATCCTTAGCAAATACTTTGAGTTATTATATTTCTACATGTTATCACAGAATCTACGACTGTGCGTAGAAAGAACTCTCCTCGATAATCAGTTAATTTATCCTTTTTACGACATAAAACTGACTGATGTAATAAGCACCATAAAACAAAATACAGTACTCTGAAAAGTTACAAGTTCTTTTACGATAGGTGAATTACTTTTTTATTTATTTACGACAATGTCTTAATATATATCTTTAGAACTTGTTATTGAATCTTTATATTAATGGACTAAACAGCATCTTGATATGAAACCAAAAGAGAGTTTTCCTTCATGGATAAATTCCTGGCTTGGGACAATCTTCTGAAATTCATCAAGAGAATCTCAAAAGTTATATCTTTACTCTTGAAGAATCCTGTAATTTCTAGCTGTGTGACTTGTTCGGCAGCGCACATACTGTTTAGTATAGTAAAACAGTACGTAAGCAATCGAACCAGTCACACAATTAAATTTACACAGGATATTCAAGAGTAGAAATATACGGCCGAGAGACATCTTTTGGTGAATTTTAAAACACTGAGAAAAAAAAAAATACTGCAGGAATTCATCCACAGAGAATGCCTATTTCTGGTTGCCGTTTGTCTCCGTCTTAACCTAACACTGTATATTAAGGAGTAATCGGAATGTAATTACCCTGACTTCATTCATATTTACGTATATTTCGCATAATTTATATTCCCCATACTTTGCATTACTATACATTCTCTGAAATAAACACAACCGTATTTCCAAACAATGAAAAAAAAAAAAAAAAAAACATATACTAAGAATAAAATAGTCTACACTTCTGTAAGTACATATTCATTTCCTAAATAGCACTTGATTTGATTTCCGAGTATTATCTAAGATTCTATGTGAACTTACAGGACTAAGTCCCTTTTAGAAATGTCATGATAAGTTCATATCATCAAAAAAAAGTCAATAATAATATACCGTAATAATAACAACACACACAATTATGAACAATCAAGTGAGTGAAAATTAAAGATAGGTGCAGTACTTTAATGAACGATACAGCCTCAGGTATGGAAATATGTGAACAACAGCTGACATATGGCTTCTAATATGGACAGCATATATCATGATAGCTTAAATGACTGGGTTCAGGAGATTAAAACTCAGTGTTGTCAAATACCATAGCTCTTTCTTTTCATAATAGAAGTCTGAGATTACGAGATAACAGCATGGTTTTTAAAAACAATTACGTTTCGTTTGAAGTAAAAACGCACAAACAGTAACAGAAATAACACACTCCTTCCAAATTCAAACCTAAATAATCATACACTGAATACCATGTACAAGGTATTGAAGCTAAAGCCAGTTCTATATGGATATACCTGTGAGAATGCCATAACCATTGTTCTTATTTCAAGGAAGTGAACACGTGATAGTCGTATAAACCTACGCAACACGCTTTGTTTACAAGTGATCCGGTTCTGAGTTCGAATCCCGATTGGGGATTGAATACCTGTTTCAGACTGACTTCACAGCATGTTGAATGAGACGGGTGGAAGTCAGTAGCTATTTCCAATTACATTTTGTTTTTATTTAAAGAAGGGAATTGAAGAATTGTCTAAGTGTAAGCAATTTATATTGCATATAATATAGATGGACGTAAACTTACGTTAAGTTCATACTGTACTGATCTGAACTGTTGAAATACGTCACTGAACTGTGGATGTCATACCTCCATTAGAAAAAAGTGAAGGAAAATAAATACTAACTTAATCTATTCTATAATACTACGGTAGGTTTGATATGCTTACAAGTATCCAGTCCGTAGATGATAATTGTTTCATAAATGGCATTCTACACACGAACATACGCACACAATTCGTACAGTTAACGAAATTTCACTTTCATCACTTACTGTCTTAAACTGCGTTCTTCTCTCTTTTTACTTTTAATAACATTTTAAGGTGATTTCTGCGTTTTAATCACACAAACACACACACACCACTTATTGAAATTCGATTATTTACTGTCATTATATTATTCCAAATATCTTTAACACTCAGGAAAGAAACTAAAAGTATGGACGAAAGAAAAAAAAAACTAACATAGTTATATAAACAAAATTAATAGTAACCAATCTATGGAAACCTTGCTCTCATGCAATCTTCTTAGAATATTTCGTTTCGTCTTTTATGTACGAAAACACAAACACGTTTATTTAGTTTGTATGTGTATGGCACTACACCGATAAATCTGAAGGGGAGACGGGTTGAATCGTACTACAATCGACCAGTAAGCCACAATTTGAGCAACCTGGATTTCATCCAGTCCGTCGAAAATCTCACCACAGCTGCCTCGTAACCGCTTTTGCCCTCAACTTCTTTACTGCTCAGTTCCACATTATCACTGAAACAACGTTTGTACTGATGAACAGCAGCAATACCTTGTGACACGCGCTGTGTTACCTTTCCCTTATATGTTCCATACAAATGAGGTCGATAGACATAAAACGGGCGAGTATGACTATTTTCACTACTATATAATGTCTTCTGTAGTGGAAGTAATTTGATAGGCTGCTTATGGATGTTAAGATCATTTGGATACTCAAGGCAAAATACAAGATTTGTCAACGAGAACTTGGAAGTTTTCTTACGCGCATCAAAATCATTCAACATCCCAGACATTGTATGATGATATTTTGGAACAAGGTAATCATCCAAAGACATTATTAACACATTTTCCACTTTGCCACTAGCACGATATATACAATCTTGTTCCACGATTGCTGATATGACTTCATCAACTGGTTCATCAAATGGATAATTCCAAGGAAGGACAGATGCAAAAAATCCAAAATGTTTCGAATTTTTTAGAGATAAGTGCACTTTCTGTGGAACTCCCATATCATAAAAAGTAAAATACTTAACTCCAATCAACTGATAATAGGACAAAAACTCAAATACTCGAGATTTGGGAACTCCAGGAGATTTGCTTGGTGTGATACACACAACAGTTGTGTTTGCTTTGAATCCTTTGTTTCGCACGGGATATACAGGCACAAAAACTTCGGAAGGCACACTCATGTCAGTCTTGTAGAAAGCAGTGCCATAAGGAATCCCAGACACACCTTCTGGTTTACAATACACATAGTATGCCACAAAATCATCTAATTTTAACTGCTTTACCTGTGCACCATTGATGATGCTTTGGTTGGCTTCTCTTTTGGTCAAGACTGAATACGAAAACTTCCCCGATACAGGATTTTCACTGTCTTCATACCACAAATGACATCCAAATTTCATATTGATTGTCCCTTGAGCAGCGGCAAATCCAGTCACATAGTTGTTATTGCTATCCCTATCGTCCCAAAATGCTGAATATATATACAAATTATCTGACAGCCTTTGCCATGATGGTAAAGGACTGGAAAAATCAATAGATTCAGAGTCATTAAGCGTTGCATTAGGAAGACATTCAGAACTTAAAGCTGGTTGCTCTGGGTTACCAAAAAAGTTAAGCACTTCTAAAACATAGCGAAGACGATTATATTCATGTCTATAAAAAAGGAATGAAATCAGACTCACCATTGTAATAATTACAAGGGCCAATTGGTAATATTTCTTCATTTTGGGAAACCGTTTATGAATAAAGAAAAATTAAGTGGAAATTACAGAAAGCAAAAGGTCGTATCAATGTTGCTCATTACAATGTCTTTTCAAACTGTTATCGTGCTGGCTCTTCTGAGTCTTGCAGAATCTGAAAGTAATGATGTACACAATTAAACAAGTATAAATTACAGTAAAGCAAACTGACAAATTAAATCATGGAAGAAAAAAAACAAAAACAAAAAAACTTTATATCACAATTTATATAGATATATTTGAAACTCACAGACCAGTTCGAAACAACATTAAAATCACTCAGATAACGTAGTGTAGTGGCTGCTTAATACGAATCGCCACTGGCCTGAGCCTTAGATGACTAAAGGCCATTCACAAATAAATACATTTAAAATGAATCGACACTGGGAGAACTGAAGAGTGTTAAACCCCGCTTAGATCAACAATCTTGACTCTGGTCTCAGCCGTACCAAGAGGACGTCTAAATAAAACAAGAAAGGCCCAGGACACTTGCCTCCAGACCTGATAAGCTGGAAGTAGTGTATGTACGTACAGTCCGTTCCGACTGTTCATCCGAGCACTTCGTGTTTTGTCAACTTCTGCCACAGCCACCGTAGGAGACTCCCGCGAAAGATGTCGCTAGTGCATCCAACTAAATACTTTTCCTCAAAGTTGTCTTTCATTTTTTCTAATATTCAAAAGAGAGAATGTATATGGAACAAAGGATTTACATCTCTTCTCGTGCTTATGCAAAATATATTTTCATATTGTAATAGTTACTAACAAAAATTTACCTACCTACAATGAAACAAAGACAATGCAACGGAAGCGCTTTTTTTCATTAATACACTCCATCGTTACTACTTAAGCCCTACACTCATTCTTTTTTATTTTCTACTCCTTATTTAATTAATCTTCAGTAATTAAATACATTTTTAAATGTGCAGTTGCTGCCGAGGTGACTCGGTGGCAGTGCGCTTACCTCCAGTGCTTGGGGTCCTCAGCTTAGTCCCGGCTTGTGCCATGTGGATTTTACGGAGGACAAACCCCGTGTGCGTGGTTTTCTCGGGGTTCTCCCGTTTCCTCCTACTTTTATCATCCCACCAATGTCCTCATCATCATCCATTTGACTTAACCCAAAGGGCTGGTCTTATAAAATTCAAATTAACGTATTAAAGATTTTTACAAGTAGGTTTATATAAATTGTAGTTGAGCAACCTCCGGCCTTCTCTGATCAATATTATTATTGAAGTTAATGATACAGGAATTAGGTTGAACATCTCTTAGTTCTAAGGATCAACTTATACCC
This sequence comes from Lepisma saccharinum, assembly GCA_022664845.1. NCBI lineage: Eukaryota > Metazoa > Arthropoda > Insecta > Zygentoma > Lepismatidae > Lepisma > Lepisma saccharinum. The sequence goes on along the minus strand of JAGDQP010014168.1, from coordinate 18,985 downwards.
TCTAAACTGCTTAAGAAACTCAGTGGGTAGATGTAATAAAGTAGTTAAAAACATTTATTTCATGTTAAATTTGTTAAGTTATTGCCAAAAAATGTTGTCTGCTTATGTAGAAAAGGAATTTCTTTTATACAATAGGGCTTTTGTTATGAGTTGTACCTGGCTACATGTTTTTTTGTCATGATTTAACCCAAAAATGTTACAAAAAAGAGAGAATATATTTGATAGTGATGCATAAATCATTCTTTTAATCTTGTATATACGTAAGTGATGAATAAGGAGGCCACGATTATCTAAGAAAATAACCAAAGTAATGTGGGACACTAAATTATACCCCTACAAATCCAACTAAAACCCTGGTGGTGTCGCTAGTGTAGCTACATGTTTACCACAACACAAAGACGATAAGAGGAGAAAGCGCGTAGATGGAGGGAAACGCAGTTCATTGTTTGCCAAATCGACTACAGGAAATTCCTCATTGTTGCTGCATGCAGCTCCTTTGTTAATGTTATGGACATTACCTCGCTGACAGCGAATTGCCATCATCAACTGACTACACTAATTATTGTTCTAAAAATTGAACTGTGTTGAATTCCGCTTTGTTTTGGATCAAATACATAAATTGGATATATTTTGTACTAAATTTATAGAAAGAGAAGTGTGTTCTGATTTTCAAAAACAAGAAAAAACGGAGTTCGATATACAGTCCTGTGTCACTGAATAGTTTGTATCGCAACCTATATTGGAAGTGTGGCCGAGATATGCGCATTCTATTTGTTACTAAGGCCAATATATTTTGCTGTGAAGTTCCTGGAAACTGTTACAAGAACTTATTAATTGACATTTACATTATAAAAAAATTTAAAAGAATCTCTCAAGATTCGTAAGTCGCCTTATCAGTTTTTTTTCTTTTCTCACCATATTATGTGTATAAAAATAGGACTGTTGTTGAATGGATTAGATAAGTCGAAAGATAGTTTTGAGTGCCTGCGAGGTCCCTTCACTGCAGATTGTACCTTGTCAGTTAACAATTAGTGTGCCTTGTCTTGTAATCGGATATAAAAAGTATGTTCGAGATTATTTCTAGGTTCGCATGTTGGACAGGACAGATTCGTTACATAGAGCGTTAGCTTCACATTAGGGAAGTTCTAGAGTCAATCACAGAAACCGACCGACCTGGCAATGTTTTTCAGCTGTTCACCAGGGTCTCTCTTGTAACGAGAGACTCAAAAGTTCGATTTTCGATGGAAACACACACTGGTTCCAAATCCATTTCAAACCTCATGTTCCGTTCTCAGGCGTCATCTCCATCGATAGAAACTAACAGCAAAAGTATTACGTAAATATTTTTAGTAATTTCAGATTCCCCCCCCCCCCCCCGTTGTACGCAAACATACGAAAATACCGACCCCTCCCCTTTACGTAAGATTGCCATATTTCTTATCGTTATTTCGTCATTAAAAAGAACTGTTTACATCTTTAAATTTACACTAATAGTCCAAAATCACAATTAGTTCACGTTGCCCAGAAAACTACGAATCGTAAATCTGCCAGAGAAAAGGTTATCACATATACTTGAAGTTTTAAACTATTTCTTCAACACTAAATTACCTTAAAACTGTTGTTGTTGCTTTTTTAATATGTACTACAAGAGCTCTTTTACGTGCGAGAGTAAGCAAAACTACAAGAGGTGTGGCGAGTAGAGTGAGAACTCGGGCAGTCGAAGAACAGTAGTTCTGGCGCGCGCAAAACGAAGAGCTTAGATCAAAAGTTGAACTCAACTGTAGTGCGTACACATAAGAATTGTTTGTGATTAGATATGTTCCTTGGTAAACTTATGTAAAAGTATGGAACTGAGGAATATCTTTGAAAATGATGAAAGAATTTGAATTTATTTATGGGTTTTAGGCATATCTAGTTGTTAAGGCCGGGATAGGATAGGGAAGGTAGTGGTCAGGGCTTTTGCTTACTGTTAGTTCATCGCAAATAGCGGATACAGCAGGAAATCGGCGATCTGGAAAACGTTTGGGAACCACTGACCTAGCCGAAGGCCTTAGTTGTTACGTCTCCTTCCACTTCACAGAAAAAGTGCTCCCCGAGGAAGTAAAAGGACAGATAATGTACTCTCTTCAACGAATTAAAAATAGTCTGTGAGCAATATGCAAATTGGGAGGCTGCAGAGATGCTAAAAATGTTCCAAAAGGACTTGTCATTAAGCGAAGTATGTTAATGTTGAATGATCGCGTTTCATCAGTCACACCGGCAAATGCCGAATGGCACTTACTCCCTAGACCCTGGCCGACTACCTTTCAACATCTTCTCTCCCTACCCCCATCCTAAACGTCATAAATAAATTAAAATTGGAATGATTTCACAGTGAAGTCACTTTGAATTTGTATCAAAGCTGTTCGATAGGAAGAATGCAAATGCAACATGTCACGAAAGGCAATCTTCTGGTCCTATTTTCAAAATTATCAAGACGTGATAATTGAAGAAACAAAGCATGCGTATGTTAAATTAAAAAGACTTACTAAAAAAAACTGTGCATGAGGCACTGAGAGTTTTACAAAGCGACTTTAATATGTTTGATGCCTCGAGAGTAATTTGGATGTCTGTATCAAATGCTCATGGTGAGAGATTTTTTTTTTTTTACATCGTTTTCGTATATGTTAACAAATCTATGCACTATCATCAGCGTGATAAATTTTGAAGTTTTGTCTTCATATAATTTAGAGAAAGAGCATTAGGATATCACATCTGAATTCTCATTGTTGTGTAATGCCGGTGTGTAACGTGTTTCATACAAATAAACTGCCTGAGCCTGAAGGCCATAGTACAGAACTGCCGTAGTTCAGCGGTAGAGCGTTGGCGTAGCATTCGAGAGGTTGTGGGTTCGATCTCAGCGGCCGACCATCCTGACTGAAGTTTTTCCAGGGTTTTTGCTGTCATACCAGGCAAATGTCGCGTAAGCACCTTTAACATAGGCCCTTGCTGACACCTTCCCGAATCCTTTCCCCCTCCCCTATCCGGGCCCGAGCCTTAGATGCCTAAAGGACATAAATTAATTCAAATATATTAAAATTTCATATCGACACTACATATAATGACACCTTTTATTTCCAGTAAGGCTTCTCGCAAATTTTTGCATTGTACTGTGGATTTTTACAATGTCTACTCAAGAATAATTATAAATACGAAAGGTGGGCTTACAGCATAAGTAGTTCTGCCACATGCGAAATTAATTTCATGTTAGTAACGTGTTTCCTTGAACAAATTCCGCAGCAGAACTAAATATTCCCCTTGCAAAATATTCAAGAGCTCATTACTACTCGCGTATATACGACAGATTCTGTGTATTGGCGATAGTTAAACGTATTTACTTAAAAAATTATCATAGTACAGGAAGTGTAGCATATACAAGCTTGCATATATTAACTTTGTAGGTATTTTTCCACCTCATACTTCAAAGCGAGGCGCTTCTTTAGTATGCATCGTGCGCTCTTTTCGGAGCCTTAAAGTCAACTCGAACCAACCTAAGGCTTGTGTATGCACCCTACAATTAGAGTCCCTGTTACATACGAAATAAACTTGTTTTACCATTTGGGCTCTATTTTAATTCAGCGTGTACACGGTTCATTTGATTCACTTCTATAGTTCCTGTTCCAAATCACAATCACGTGATTCCTTCAATTACTGGTACTACTCTGAAACAAGAGAACAACAATGAACAATGTTTAAACTATGCAACAACAGTGAAATAAAAAGTTAAATTACAAAATAATTAATTGAGTTGAAATAATCGTGCAATTCTGAATGCAACAATAAGTTACTCATTAAACTAATGTTTTAAGTTATTTCATTACACAAACAAACTTGTAATATTTTGTTTCTGCTCTGCAAATAGTTATGATACTGTATATGTTGTAGTATATAATATATATTGCAAAATAAGTAATCTTTAAGCGCTGTTATTGCCGTATTTCAACAGAAAATTTCGCAAGATACCTTGTATACGTAAAGGTACATACACAGGTGTAACATCATATGGCATTTCCAGCTTTGATGTCTTCATAAGCTCATCAACAAATCGACGCCTGAGGATTATATTATTGTATCACCATAGGAATTTAATAGGAGATAAGACAATATAATCCCCAGGCGTCTAAACGACAAAATTCTTTTATCTTTTTCCTTTTAAAGTTGCCTACTGACAACTACTTCACGTGAAAATTTCTTTTTTTGAAGTAATAGTGAAAATAGTATTGACAGCTAGAGATGGATATGTTGGTTCGTGGTCCTCCCACAGTCACCTAAACTTGGAAGAAATACTTATTCTCACCTACGAGGTAATGAAAGGAACTCTTCACAGTTGAAGTATATAAATACACCCCATTAACTGTGCTGGTCTGAAACCGGTATGTTAAGGGCATGATATTCACTACATCGAAACTACAGGTAGGTAAAAAAGAGGATCTGTAGAATTACTGAGCACTAAGAATAAGAGGGGCAAAACAAAATACAACCTAAGACACTGCGTGAGGGGGCTGTGTATTTTTCGTTGTGTGGAAAAATAATGTTTCTTGGACCTGGCTGAGTTTCTTTCACTCAATGATAGCGAAAGACATAATAATAAGTGACTGCAGGAACGTCACGGTAAGTTAGATTTCGTCTCCATAACTGGTGTCTAATTTACATCACTAAGTCCACTTCCGAAACATTTCTTTATTACTACCTTTCAAGCTTATGGATAATTCACTGCTTCAAGTAATGGAGATATGATTATGTGAACCATGTATGAACCTTCTTTGTCCCAATATTTGTAACGCAAACTAATCTAAATTTACTGAATTTGATATCAGTAATATATGAATGAGAGAAGGGTGGAACTCTCTCTCTCAATTATCTTTGATCGTTCAAAATCACTGCAAAATAAAAGCTTCAATCCTAAACTAACCTGTTTTCGTAAATATAATCTGTCACTGTAACATATTATTGTAACGAATTGGTTCATTGACTTATAAATGACTAGAAGAAAGGAAAGAAAGAAAGCAGACGCAAACTAACGTAAAAGACAACTTAAAGGGATATTCAAAAGTCAATATAGAACTTTATAATTAAGTACAACAATCCTAGTAATCTTGTATTATTGAATGCTTCCCCGAACTACTCTCCAATCGGAATGGATGGACTCTACGCACCCCAGGTGTGGAATCACATTTCCCGAAGCAATGAGCTCGGAACAAGTTCGGTAAATAAGTAGAGCATTTAAGTTCCACTTTGAAATATAAGATATCTGCAAAATGATATATATATATGGTTAAATTGAGACAAATGAAGGAGAAAAAAGGATTACTTACAGCTTACTAACGCACTAGATCACACAAAAAAAGTCACTATATTTCGTGTATTTACACTTTTTCAAGTAGAGAGGAAGACAGCGAAGTTCACGTGTTCACAAAGTACAAGTCTGAATAGACAGTGGCCTTCGCTGTCTTCCTCTCTACTTGAAAAGTGTGAATACACGAAATATAGTGACTTTTTTGTGTGTGTACATGTGATCTAGTGCGTTAGTAAGCTGTAAGTAATCCTTTTTTCTCCTTCATTTGTCTAAAATTTACCTTAAATTGCCTTCCCGGCTTTCCTTTGTACTAGTTATATATATATATATATATATATATATGTATGGCCTGGGGGGGCGCTGATTGATATCTTCATAAATTACCCCTCTCAAGGTTAAGTTTCATTACTTTGTATTCGTAATGGAGAACTAAAGCCTTCACGCCACAACCGGTTGGTTACCATAGCAACGGCGGAGGCAACGTCTAAACAAACAGTCAGTTTGATAGCAGAAAGGTAGAAAATCAACTGTGGAAGTAATGGCTGTTAATATTTCTCGAACTGTTCATTATTTCGGTGATAAGTGGAAACTGATTGAAAGAGTAGAAAATGCTGTGTACTGTACTTTTGCTTACATATGACCGAAATTCGATGCACATACGAGGGAAAGTGCAAGAAAGGACATATGAGCAGTAAATATAATAAGTTGAGGTGAGTACCTAATTTTTATTCCGATGATTTATGATTTTACGAAACACATACAAAGGTACTATTAACTTTCGAAATCTTCATTTATGCTATACCTTGTATACTTTACCTACAATATCAATTTGCGCAGTTGTACATGGGGTTCAAGGGTTTCGTTTTACAACTCGTATTTATCTTCTTGAATGTGTGCCCTTAACTATAACCGAATTAGAAACTTCAGTTTAAGCTTCTTAGATATAATTATCAAGTTTTTGTAATCAAGAAATCAGCAATCAACGATGAATTATCCTCATAATTATCTCAATGTATTCAAAATTGCGTTCAATGCATTATTGCGAAAAATTTGTTTACTTACATAACGACTCCTTCCACTTCCTTTTCTAGTTTCAGGCCTTTGGAAACAGAAAAAAGTAACACGTGTCTCTCTCATTGTAATGATGACAATCTGGCACAGAACACAAAACCATAACGAGTTGTTAAACATCGAACTTCTACAAACCTACTGCTAAACACCAGTTTGTTTAGACTGTAACATGGCGGGGTACCATGGCGACCTGCCGGATCTGACGTAAGATTTTAGTCTTTCATAGTATAAATAGTATACTAATTACGTAAGCATTATTACTATCCACTTTCGTCTGCACTAGTTCCGCAGACGATAGAAAGCGATTACTGGTAGAAAACTAAACCTACAAAAACGGAATGGCACATCGCACAAAAACAAGCGCCTCTGTTCTACAGGTTTACTAGCTACTTGTAAACACTTTAAGATAATCAATGAAAACGATGAAACATAACATGTTTTTAGCATTCTACATTAAAGTTCAAGTTATCTTAGTACAGTGACCAAGCATTCCTGTCTCGTTAAGCTGATCTTACCGGGTAATAAAAACAATGATAAAATATGATTCGGTATTTTGCTTTCAATTCTGCACCACCACAATGGACAAGAAAAAACAAAGGCAGTATGCCAACTGGGCGAGGACGGGTTAGAAAAGGTTAGCTTCCAATATTTTTTTTTCTCCCTAACAGGAATGGAAATGAAGCTGGTAAGATAAAATGAATTGTATGGGCGGTAACAGCACTATGGCTTACGCCCGTCCCGATACGGGGGAAGCCCCTTATCTTTGTCACGTCTAAAAATAGCTGTTAACTAAAATGATAAAAGCACTTCAGAAAAATAAAATCGTAGTAAAAACTAAAGATGTATATTGTCTTTAGCATAAAAGGTAAAAACGTGAAGGCTGTAAATAGGCCTTCACAAAATTAAAATAATACTACATAAAACTTAACAGCTATGGGACAGAATCATCTCAGAGAGACGGAGATAAACCTGTCTCACGAACATAACTAAAAACTTTCGGCAACATACCTGGTGCATCCCCTAACAATGACGCCATGTCATTGGGGATGTTATAACGTTGTCTGAGATGATTATATCCGGGACAATCTAAAAAATGAAGCTGGTGGAAAACCATCGAGCTGTACGTAGCGATGCCGAAGTGCTCGATTAGTATCGCTGCAAAGGTGTCGGCTAGTACCACGCAGATAATAAAAGACTCAGAGAAGACAATGATATATCTTCTGTATAATCTGTGTTTGTTATTTAGTGAACTTGAATGCTAGTTCTTTTTGATATCCACATTAATCTATTGGAATGTAGTGATGAAGTGGTATTTGGATATGTTTGGATCTGCTATGTGTAGTATGGTCCAGACGGATGCTTGCTAAGGGAACTATTATTGAATACTAGTGTTGAAGACACCAAATTGATGGAGGTTGCGAATCACTCTGGTAGTTACGACTAATGATTGAAACCAACTTGCACTTATTGTTATCTACGACAGGTTTACGTATTATAACAATAAAGTCTAGTTTGACTTACATCTTCTCAATCGAACCTAAGCTTCCTTTGATGTACTATAGTTATTCATTCATTAGTAACTAATAGTATATTTAGCAGTGGCGCAGTCCGTAGGAGTCAAGATGTTACCCACTAGGGACTGGTTTAGGTCATCAGATAAGGCTTTAGATTACGTATCTTTTACAGCTCAAATGGCATCGTGAGCAACATTTCCGTCTGTTATTGGGTGCACTTTAGATACTGACCCGCAATCTAGCAAGGCATCAAAGCTTGCACCGTTCACTGTGTCGTTCAAGTAATATAATGTTTCATACGTGGTGCGTCAAGACTCAAATTTAAAAATGACTGAATGAAACTCTTTCATACAGTTTGGTAACGAATATGCAGAAAAGATTAAACATACAGGCAATGGGTTGCTTACACGCACTCTGGCGTTTACAGTATTTTTCGTTAAGCCGATACATTTCATTCTTACTTCCGCCATTAAGGTTACTGTATATATGATGAGATATTATGGCATTCAGCTTGTTGCAAGTAAGACAATCAATGACATATCACGGGCGTATAAATTTAATCGTTTCAGGACAATTGTTGTGAGGTAGTACAGCATTAAAAAATGTATAATTTGTGAAAAAACTTACATGAGGTTTGAGATTGACAGTGGAGCTTCTGTCAGTGTGGCAGGTGGTTACAGTACATACAGTAGATATTTCCGTCACTTACCCTTGTCAAATACATGTACGTTACGAGGCGCAACAAATAACTTGCTAACAGTTTTCGGCGAGGTTTTAGTCGAAGTAGAATCGGGGTCAAAATCAAGCAAATTACCTCTCATAATAGTACAGGATGTCTTCCGTTATCTAGTACTTGGCAGGACACGGCTTGACGAATTATGGCCTTTCTAGAGGCAGAATATGTTAATTGTTTGTTGGATAACCATAATCTAGTGGGAATCTTGAAAGATGGCAGAAGGGAAATGATTAATAGTCTGCTTCGAACATATTCAAATGTATTTTCTGGCGATATTAACAAGCCCATTTCAGGTTACATTCTGCATATCCCAGTAAAGCAAGGAAGGATATTTAGGAGGTCCTATGACATTCCATTTCACCTCAGGGAGACTGTTAAGAAGGAAATTGACAAGCTGCAACAACAATGCGTTTTAATTCCAACTGATCACATAGAATGGGCAACGCCTCTTGTGACGGTCCGGAAGAAAAACAACGATATTAGACTATGCTTGGATTTAAAGCAAACATTGAATAAAGTTAGAGAAAGGATTATTTATCCGCTGCCTAAGATTGAGGATATTCTGAATTCTCTACCAGGTGCAAAATCGTTTACAATACTGGATTTCCGGCAGGCCTATTTACAATTGCAGGCCCATCCGAAATCTCAACAATTCCTTGGAGTGAATACACCTTAGGGGCTATTTAAACAGACGCGCTTAGCCTTTGGACTCAGTTGTGCTGCGCAAGTATTTCAAAAATTTATAGATGAGCTAACCATAGGTATATCAGGTGTTATTCGTTATCTGGATGGCATATTAATCTTCGCCAAGAATTATAAAGAATGTTATAAAACAGTCTTAAGAGTGCTGGACAGATTTCAACAAGCAAATGTTAAAGTGCGGCAGGAGAAATGCCATTTTTAAAAAAATAAAATTACTTACTTAGAACATGAATTCTCAGAACAAGATAAACAAATATCTCCAGAAAAAAATAACCCTATTTTAGATTGTCCCATTCCTACAAATGTTCAGCAGTTAAAATCATTTTTAGGTATAGTGGAATTCTATCACCGCCACCTACCTCTACTAGCAGCTAAGTTACCCTCTCTATATCATTTACTTAAAAAGAATGTCAAATGGGAGTGGAATGAAATCCATAATTCAGAATTTGTGAACATCAAAAATGCCTCAAAAGATGCACAGTTGTTACATCTCTTCAATCCAGCGGCTGACAGTTATTATGACCTACGCTTGCCAAGATGGAGGATTGCCTATGGTGGGGATGCAGGATCATATTACCAAGAAAAATAAAAATGTCATATTTAAAATTTATCCATAGACGACATAGGTGTACATAAAATAATGAACTACGTTAAGAATATAGTACGGTGGCCAATGATAGAGGATGTCAACTAGTCTGTGAGCAATTGTAGTCCGTGTTTAGAAAAAGAAAAACAAACCGGCAAGAAAGCATTACAAGTCATGGCCAACAGCTGTTCATTAGTTCAAAAGAGTTCATATTGATCATGGTGATTGGCAAAAAAGTCTCAAATTCTTAGTATGCGTTGACAGTTTTTCTAACTTTCTATCTGCATGGTTCGTCAAGTCAACTGGGACGGAGGAAATCTGCAAATGTCTAAAGAAATGTTTCAAATACCTACGGCTACCCCAAAACGATGGTTTCGATAGTCCTCCCTTCACCGGATAGATATTCGAGATTTTGTGTCTTACAGACTGGTTTATTATCCGCCTAGTAATGAGCTTGCGGAAAAAGTGTGCAAACAATAGAGAGGCGGAACTAAACAAAAAGATGATTGAAAACGGTAATCGTTTTAATGTGCAGATAGCCACGTCGTGGTTATATTGTATTTTATATTCATTACGGTGCATGCCTACTATGGGTCTGGTAAAGTACCAACGATTACTTATTGCAATATCAATCTCGCACCGATTTTTCGTTGGTCAAGTCGGGTTCGGTGAATAGAAAGAATAACAGGGAAGAAATAAATGACAAAAGCGAGAATAACATTTGGGTGCTTAATAATTGCAGTAAAGTGCCAAAATTCATACTAGGTGTTTTGTTAAGAAAGCAAGGTAACAACACCTTCCTAGTAAAGCTGCAGGGCCAATTGCGGGTGTATCACAAACACCAAATACAAGTTTTACGATCAGGGCCTTGGGGAGAAAGTTGTAACCTAACATTTGCTGACGTGACAGTAAAGCAACTTTGTACACGCCACACTGCTTTTAATGTGATAATCCTTTTATTGCGTCCGACTATAGCCAGTTCATGTTCTGTAATTGCCTAGTGGAGATCCTTCTGGTACTCTGGAGTCATAATACCTCGAACAAGGTATGGCAATAGCAAACAAGAGTGACGCAAACGGTAGTTTCATAAATATACTAATAAACTTTGCAATAAAAATAACGCACACCTTAAAAAAAGTAAACTTAACGATACAGGAGTGCTCGCTTACTAACGATTACAAGCGCTAGAAACCCAGGTTGGATTTATGCACAAAAAAATCTAACAACTTTACCTAACCCATTGCCGTGAACGTGGACAATGTAAAAAATACGGTTACAAATCAGGCTCGATTCTTTTATCCTTTTTTCACTATTATACGTGATGAAAATAATACGCATTGTCCACATTTTCCACGATTCACGGAAATAGGTCTGCAAAAGTCAGGTGAGAATGTCCTTTTCCGATACAGGCCAATGTTAGAAAATCGGGTTAGCGGTTGTTGTTTTTTTTGATAAGCATTAGATGTAGTGATGCTACAATACACATAATTTTCTCACAAGAAATTTACGCACATATACGAAATAATGACGGGTGAGCGATTTAATTAACATCAGTTAAAATTATATTTTCATAATTTCTGTTAACAACATATCAAAAAGTCTGCTATGCGACGGAAGGATATTAGTGAATACGCCATTATTGCAACTGAAACAGTACCATCCATTTTACTGAGGTTTTATTGTATTTCAAGGACAAATGTTATTTTACCTAATCCAGAAAATGTAAAATTTACATGAGAAAAACAATCTTTCCGACGTGTGCAGAAGTGTTGAAACTCAAAATATTACAGACTTTCAAGTCATGGAAGTATGAAATTAGTGGAAGAGAGGAAAGTCAGAGTCCTATTTAGATGCATCCGCCAGTAAGTGAGTGTGTTCAAGGCAGGGTTGGCTCGTTTAAACCAGCTGGTTTTTTTCTTCAAATAAATCAATTGGTTTAAACAAAAAAATAAATAAAATAAAAGCAAAAATGCCAAAAATAGTGTGAACTTCATTGTGATGATTCTACATATTAAACTATCTGCGTTAATTTTATATCATTTTCGCCTTGTAATCAAGGGGTTCGATTCTCGATGGGGCCACAGAAATTCACTAATAAAGGGTAAGCAGAGTAGTTCGGATGTTACTTTAAGCAGTAGGTATTGTCCTTCCTAACCTTGCTGTTACATAAGGACGTTCAGCCTAAACAAACGAAACGAAACCATATTGTATCTTTCTGTTTGCCTGAATGCCTGTCGTTATGAATTAACTTTGCTTAAGTATATTAATAGAAGTTGGCAAAATTCATCGACTGCATCCAGTGACGTATATTATTATTATTATGCAATTGCAATCAAAGCAAAAATTATAAATATTCTTCTGTTCTAATAACGTTTAGTATTGATAAAACAGACCGAAATTCCTTACAAGATTTTTTTTCGCATGAAAACCTAAGGAAACGAATTTATTGAAATCAAAAGTATTTTCTGTATGTATACGTTATGTATGGATGATTCAAAGCCAGAGTGAACTCAAATAATTTGTACTATCTTTATTCACTTCTTTTATTGATATGCAAATTAAGTCTGTGACTCCGTGAACTAGCTTGGACTAGATCTGTACTCTGTAGTCTTTTGAAATTGCCCTTTTATTTTAATAATGTGTATAACTCGAGAAGTAGGTGCTCGTGGTGAAAACTGCCTTGATGTTGCCCAGGATAGAATCCAATGGCGAACGTTTGTCACTGTGGCTATGAACTTGGGAGTTTCGTAAGCCATAGAGTTAGTTAGTATAACTCTGTACTTTGATTTCACTTGTACAATTGTGTATCTTTTTGTTCTTCTCAAGTGACTCTTATCACAAGTATGCAAGATCAGTACAACGTATTTCTATCAGGTGTCCTCAGTGGATGAGTTGGTCGACATATCGCATTTGTTATTCAAGGGGTCCCGGGCTCGATTCCAGGTAGAGGACAATTTCTCTCAGGTTCAAACCGAGTAGTGGTTCGGATTCCACTTTAAGCTGTAGATCCCGCCCTTCATAAACCCGATGTTGCATAAGGACATTAAGGAGAAACAAATATATTTCTGTCCATATGTAATATAAATTAAAGCAAAGTATTTAAAGTTAATAAAAACCAAAAAACAGCGAAAGAACTGCAAATTATGTAGACAATAGAAAGGTATGTACTATACGTTGTTTTTTATTCTGTTGGATATAAAATGTACGTTGATTTACTGAACGACACATAGCATAAGAATACTATCGACAACGCTAGTAAATACGTTACAATAACCAAACGATAAATATCAAACTCCACTATTATTAAATTATTAACACGAAGGTAATGTTAAAAAAATTGTATCAAGGCAATCTTTTCAGTGTTAAAATTACATTTACTTTTCATATAAATATTGTCTGTTAATGAGAAACTATAACTGATTAAAATAATATACAAGAATAGCTTTTAAATATGATTGTTCAAATATTTATATTATTATTACTTCAATAAGGATATAGCGGACGAATATAAATAATGATTTAAACAAAAGAAACTTTCATGCAACTTGTCGCAGATATTTATCCCTTACGGTACTAAGGGTGTGCGTCGAACCCACAACCAATTAAACTGTGAAAAGTGCTTTTCTGCCTGAACAAGTCAAAACAATTAACATTACCAAATGGAATGTTAAGAACAGAATTCTACTGGATTTGTGCCTAAACTGTTTATCGCTTACCCTGTAGGCGCCCAGAACTTGGACTGGGTTCAACAGACACTTAGTAAAGAACGCTACTCTTTTCTATCCGACTGAAAATATCATTACGGATGTTTGTTTTTTTTTGTTGTTTTTTTTTTTTGCTAGCAATAAACACTGGTATATCTGGACTTTGCAACACTGATAATTTAAGCGTCACTTAGTTTGATATTGATGAACGTAATTGTTGGGTTTGAAGTATTGAAAGAAAAGTAATTCGTTGAACATCCTGCATTATATTTTGATTTATAGCGCTTTGTGTTTTCATAGCTACAATACGAATGTTTTGAAGTCTAATACTGTTTGTGCAGAGTGTCGTATTGCGGGTCCCGCGTATTGCATAGTAATAACAGCTAAAGTGTTCTTACTTAGTTATCTAACATTGAAATGTCTAGAAAACGTGCTATAGTATTATAGATTTTTTAATATCAAATTATGTTAGTTTAAATAATATGTCGAATCTATAATTATTCCAATATTCAATAAACTAAACAAATATTATTGTTCCATAAACAAACCGTCAAACATTTATCATATTGTCAATTCCATTTCATAAATTGGTCAAAATCTTTGGAGTTGCCATAGTTGCAGCTTTTTCTCCTTTTTTTTCTTCTAAAATTACTGAACTATTATATCTGTAATGAGAAATGGATGCACCGAGTATATGCTATTTTGTACATTTTGTGAAATTTAGCAATGGTAAACATAATACATAACAATGAAATGTCCATTACTAACCACCAGAAAGTCATTAAGTCCCCCGAGTACAAAAATCGAAATTTCAATAATTAATTGAATACTAGTAAAAAATTCAGATTTTTAAAAGGATTTTTTTTTTTTTTTTTTAGAAAATGACTTAATTAATTTTTCAGCTTTTCATGACGCTGTAACTTGAGACGTGTTCATCAGAAATGCAAACCCTTTACAGTTTTACCACACCTTATAGAGGTGCTTATGACGGTGGAAGCTAATGGTCATATGGCCCATGGGTACCGAAAAAAAAATTATCTAAAATTAGAAAAAAAAATTAAAAAATTAGCAACATTACGAGTGCGATTCCTATTGGAGCATCAGGGGAATTTTTACCCTCCACTGAAGCATACTACTTTCTTTTCTTCCTACTATTCAGCTTATGCTACTAACTACATTAGTTTCTCCATAATAAACTTTTAAATTTGACATAATTTTTGCTTTTTCGAACTACTTGTGCTGAGGCCGGCCATTTTGAAACGCTATAAATCACAGGAAATTTTTATGTGTAAAAAGAAAAAATATGGGTGTAATAATTTTGGACGTAGATCCCATGTAAAAATAAATAAATAATGAAATCTAAGATCATATAGGGACTATTTTACTCTTGCCTGGACGATTTGAAATGGAATCAGTCACACGTGAAATCACTGTACAGAGCTATACACATTACCTAACTAACTAACTCTATGGCTTATGGAACTCCCAAGCTCATCACCGCAGTAACAAAAGTTCACCATTGGATTCTATCCTTAGCAATATCAAGCTAGTTTTTATCACAAGAGTTATACACATTATTAAAATAAATAGACAATTTCAAAAGACTACAAATTTACAGATCTAATTTAGTCCAACCTAGTTGACTGAGTGAGAAATATAACGATTAAATTTGCATATCAATAAAAGAACTGAATAAAGATACCGTATTACGAATTATTAGAGTTCACTCTGGCTCTGAACCATCCATATATTTACACACAGAAAATACTTTTGATTTCAATAAATTTGTTTCCTGTTTGTTTTGTTTTTTTCTTGTATGGAATTTCTGCGAATTTCATCAATACTATATATTATTAGAACAGAAGAATATTTATAATTTTTGCTTTCACTGCAATTGCACAATAATAGTAATAATAATGTACGTAACTGGATGCAGTCGATGAATTTTGCCAACTTAAATCAATGTATTTAAGCAAAGTTAACTTTGGCTTCTCTATGAAATAACAGGCATTCAGGCAAACAGAAAGGTACAATTTGATTTCGTTTTGATTGTTCAGGCTTACCGTCCTTACGTAACAGCAAGGTTATGAAGGACAATACCTACTGCTTACAGTGACATCCGAACCACTACCCGGATTACACGTTATTAGAGAATTTCTGTGGCCCCATCGAGAATCGAACCCCTTGATTACAAGGCGAAAATGATATAAAATTAACGCATAGCTTAATTAGTGGAATCGTCACCATGAAGTTCCCACTATTTGTGGCATTTTTGCTTTTATTATTATTATTTGGCTTAAACCAAATGTTTTTTATTGAGCAAACCACCTGGTTTAAATCAGCCAACCCTGATTTAAACCAAATGAACCCGTTTAAACCACAAAAACTTGGTTTTCTGGTATTTATTAAAAAAAAAAAAAAAAAAAAAAAAAGGTTTTTCCCAACCCTGGTTCAAGGTGATATGCATCGCGTATAATGAAAATAATATCTAACGTTACTTTTTCTAACCCATCCTTGCCGCCTCATCATATTACCGTGATTTTTGTACAAAATTATGTCATTCATAACACTAAGTGATGCCATTAGTAAACCTTCAGCTTACGCTATATTAAGTTGTGGTGAAGAACTCGAGTTCTTCCCTTCAAAGTTACCCGTAGAATGGTATCTTTGTCCAGGTTTTGAGATTCATATAACTGTAATAAATAAAGGAAAGCAAAATTCTGTGGTGCGCTTTGATTCAAGCAAAACATGAAAAATCAGTTGGGTCTGTGAACCCCCATTTTGAACCAATGATAGCGCTGGTCACCAGCAGTTATTCTTCTTCAGCGGAGAAGACTGTAGGAGTTCCAGGACACTTTGTATGCTCCCTTTGAGTTTGCAGCACAATGTTGACCGAAGGATATATTTCACAGCTGCCTCACGCTCTGATAATGCACCACTTGTCATCCTCGATGACTTTTGCAAATGTCCTCATCGGCTGACCTTTTTGAAAAACTATGAGAGACCTCTCTGGTAATTCCGTGTTATTTCTTTAAAATTCTAGGTGGACAATGTTATTCTAACGAGGCTGAAGGAAAGGAAAAACAACTTTAGGAAATAAAGTATGCAATATTTTGCAACCACAATTCATGAGCCACGTCTCAGTAACTTACCTTACAATAATAATAATAAAAAAGCGAGCCAGTAGCTTTCAGGAAAGTACTAGGGGTTAACTATAGTAGTGACGCACCAATTTTTAGAAATTTACAGGAGGAATTGAGATAATTGTGTGATGTTTGAGAGTATTACGGAGGTAAATATTGATAACATTTGAAGTGAATAATAATATAGTTTTAGTGTGTTTTCAAGATGTTTTAGGATGCACTGCATGTTGTGGCGGAAGGAACTATTTTGCGTAGAGTTACAGTTGTTGTCATGTGAAAGGCGGTAAGGCAGTATTGAAATAGCGTGTCTTTGTGATGATTATGACATTTCTTGCGTTATTGTTATTGAATCGTAAGGAAATGACAAGGGAAAGTGCATTTTGAAGGTTATTTAGCAGAGTATTTATGTAAGGAAAGGAAAAGGCCCCGAAACAATTGTACACGACTTTCTAATGGAAATTGTGAGAGTTAACACGCCTGTGTGCTGAAGGTAAGTGTGAATACGTGCCAAAATATATTTTGTAAAGATATAAAGACCGCACCTAACTTTACCTAACCTCCACGTTCATATGTTCAGTAATTTAAGATAATTTACGAAAAAGGAAATTAAGGAATTATTAATAATAAAAATACATTTAGTAATGATACATGACCGCACCTAACCTCCACGTTCATATGGTCACTAATCTAAAATAAACTACAAAAAGTGCAAGAAAACAATTGCGTAAACCGCTCGCCTCCCATGAACACGTAATGTGTTTGTATTAAGTGATTTTGGTTTGGTTTTAGTTATTTTAAAATTGGTGCGTCAATACTATAGTAATGCCAGTACTAGTTTCCTTAAAAGTACAAAGACCAAATATTTATGCTTAAGTAGTTACTATGCAAAATACTTTTTCTATTGCTTTGGATCGTATTTAGGAGTGTGTAAACATTCCAGAATGTGTGCAGTTAACTGCTCTGTCTATGGTAAATTTCCTCGCTGCGTTACAATTATCCGAAAATGCTATTTATTGGATAAAGTTGTCTGAGTGTACAAAGTTACCTCGATCTACGGTACGTATTTAATGAAATAATAAAGAGATGGATTTGCGGATTACTGGCTGTTGCTGTGTGCATACAAGTGTCGTGATAATTGTTTATAACTAAATCAGTGGTACAGAACCTACATAAAGCTCAACAGCTGGCAGAAGCTGGGTTGGAAAAAGTAAAATTTATCCTACTTAAATTGTAAATGATTAAATCTCTGTATTTTATGACGTTCTCAATATCACAAAAGACGTTGAGAAAAATATATTTCTGCTGTATTTTTTACAAACCACCTTTGACTGTTCACTACCTTTTTTATCACACGCGGTGAAAATATGAATTTTCAAAATTTTCCTGTTCACGGAAATAGGTTTAATTGCTTATTTTCGTTAAACGCGTAACTTCTACCTGTTCTATCTTTTAATTGAGCTCTCCAGTATCGCAGTACCAAGACGTCGTATCCTTTTCTTCTTTGATGTGATTAGAGTACAAGGCATATTTGTACTGTTATGCATATCTGCATTATTTTGTATTGTCATACCTGTGTAGAAGCTGAGATATCGAAGCGTCTTCACTCCAGAATCTCAGGAGGAGTTCTCCTAGACAACTACTGCAATGCTCCTACATTACCTATCCACTTATTAATTCTATTCTTCCTACATAACAGCCGGTATTAACAAAGCGCTGCAATGCAGCTATAATTCACCTGATTATATGTACACAGACACACACAGATAAACAAATTCCTAAACTTCTGCCTTCATCTACGTACTTCTTCGCCACGATTATACACTATCATCGTATAGTTTATTGAAATTGCAGGAAATTAACTAACCATACTAGACATAATTATTTTGCACCCGTTCTTGGACATTAAAACAATTAAAAGTCACAACATTTTCAGCAGTGTTGTGAACTAGTGTTCCAAATTTTTCTTTTCGGCAGTGTTGCCATAATTTGATACTAGCATCCAAGGTAGGTGACTAGCATCCTATTTTTGGGTCGCCGGAATAAGCGCGAAACGGAATAAGCGCGAAAGGAACTAGCGCGAAAGGAACAAGCGCGAAACGGAAGTAACGCGAACGGAACAAGCGCGAAAGGAAGTAGAGCGAACGGAATAAGCGCGAAACGGAATTAGAGCGACAGGAACAAGCGCGAAACGGAA
>JAGDQP010014167.1:2990-45892 GCA_022664845.1 Lepisma saccharinum | reverse complement strand
AAGTGTAATGTGGATATGTCATCCACCATGTTTGCCGATTGTTACTTCATCCAACACTGTAACTGTATGCAGGTTCGCACTCCGCATGCATACTCTTGCACTGGTTGGAGATACGTACAGTTGGTAATATGAACTTTAAACTGTAATGAGTGCAACTGAGGACATGCTTGATGTTCAAGGTTTGTGACATTCCCCAGCTGGAAAATCTTACGTAAAACAACCATCTTTTCATGACCCTTACAGTAAAAGATGGATCCCATCTCGCAACATTGTGCAGCAAAATGGCGGATATGCGATACGCTATGTCCATTCGAAGTATTCCACTCTATACCGTGCAAATTATTTGTTAGCCAATCCACCTGACGTTGGTACGCTTCAGCTAGATCTGAACTTTCACATAGTAATTGCAACACGCAATGGAATATTAGTGTCGCATCACATGAAATAAAACAAAATTCACGGATGATGTACTCGTGGGAGGAAATCTTAAAAGCTTGAAAATCAATAATGAACTGCCTTGCACACAAAACACGTGAACCCATGGGGATCTGGTGTTGTAGCACTAACGCGATCAATTTTGCAGCACTCTGGATGTTAGATGAACTGATGAACAACATTTAATAAAGGTCTCTTCAATATATGAGTATGACCCTGGGCAACATAAATGGAATAATACTTGTCAAATAGTTCAGGATTGTTTATATGATTTGACACATGTTGCGCAATCACAGTACCTGTGTTCCAAACGCACATGCAGTTGTGCATCTTATGTAAATTACACTCGGTACACTGAATTGGATTGTTTTCCAAGCACGTACCAATGGTGACCAACACGCATTTGTACACAATATAGTCACCTCGACAAAGTAAGCACTAAGCCATACTAGGAAGAAGGTTCACTACAAACTAGGATGATTATCCACAGACGTACTATGCAGTGTCCACTACACAGACACATGAAGTACATATAGTACTTGGAGAGAAAATAGTAATGGTCCACTACAACACACGTGTCACTTGGTTTTGAATGGAGCCTACGTGTTCTTGACTAGCAACATGTCCACCAGAATACCAGGTTTCAATATCAGCAGGCGCTGCAGACCTCAGTCGAACTTCTTTAATTTCACCGGTGCTGACTCATGAGATAATACGTAAGTCGCGAATAAAGCATCCACACTGTTGGGTTCACATAATATCACCTTCGTGCGGGCAGCAAACAAAGTGTAGATTTCGTCAGGTGTAGCGTCGGGGAATAAATACCTGCCACGATGACCCGTACAGACATGATCACGTTGGCTAGGTTGGTCAGTACAGCAACCCACACACAAAAGACAGCGAGCAAAGTCATATTTACTGACGCTAGCCATCGCAGTGAACACTTACACGGTGCGTGAGACTTACCACCGTACACGGGTGTACCAACAACGGCTGGAATAAGTTTGTCCATGTTCGCGGTGGCCATGGCTACTGATAATCCTTTGTGAAAACCAACACACATTAACCATCGATCAACACATGCGCAAACGTACAGCAACGCACACCAACATATATAGCCACCTACTCGCACCACTTGGACGGCACCACCTTAGAATTATCAGTAGCCACGGCCACCGCGAACATGGACAAACCTATTCCAACCGTTGTCAGTAAACCAGTGAGCGGTGGTAGTCTTCCGCACCGTTGTCAGTAAATATGACTGCTCGCCATCTATTGTGCATTGGTTGCTACACTAACCAAAATAGCCAACGATATCACGTCTGTACGGGTCATCGTGGCGGGTATTTCTTCCCTGACGCTACACCTGACGAAATCTACACTTTGTTTGCTGCCCGTACGAAGGTGATATTATGTGTAACCGACAGTGTGGATGCTTTATTTGCGACGTACATATTATCTCATGAGTCAGCACCGATGGAATTAAAGAAGAAGTTCGACTGAGGTCTGCAGCGCCTGCTGAAATTGAAACGTGGTATTCTGGTGGACATCTGGACGTAATCCCTGTCAAAGGTGACAGCAGTCCTTTCGTATCCTCTGAAGAGTCTATTCAAAGCTCTCGATTTATTCACGCATTACAGTTACATTTCTATAGATCCAATTCATTTCTAAGCCTCTTAGTCCCAGTTTACGCATGCGGTGCGGGAGCCATGCTGCAGCCGCACAAACAGTTCACACATGCTGCGGTTTGTCTGCGAACGCTCTACGACGTTCAAGGACGAATCTCAGTTTAAAGAATTATTGTAATGGGTGCGCACGTTCGTGCAATAGTAGAAATAATTTTCTTAGATATGAAATTTAAACTTAATTTTTTTATTCAAATTGAGAACATGATGTTTTATTAATTTTAAGCAACCGCATTTTACAGTGCATTTACGAGCAATAAAATTCGTAGACAATTCCATCCATATTATTATCTTTTTCATGGAACATTCCTACCATATAGTGAGAATATTGTACCTGCAAGTGTGGACATTTTCCAGTTCTGAGGGTACTCTCATGTAGGTGGGAGTGACAGTTTATATGGGGAGGGTATTTGCTGTATATTTGGATGTTTAAACCAAGGTGGTTTAAACCAGTTTTTTCAAAATATCAATTGGTTTAAATCAATCAATAAATAAATAAAAGCAAAAATACCACAAATAGTGTGAACTTCATGGTGACGATTTCACATATTAAACCATCTACGATAATTTTATATAATTTTCGCCTTGCAATCAAGAGGTTCCGAGTTCGAGTCCAGTTGGGGGACAATCTGAAGTGCAAGTCGAGTACTGGTTCGGATTCCACTTTGAGCTGTTGCTGTAGGTCCTGTCCTTCATAACCTCGCTGCTACATAACAACTTTAAGGAGAAACAAACTTATTTCTATCCATATGTAATATAAATAAATAAAGCAAAGTATTTAAAAAAGCTGTATTTTTGGGGAAGCAGTTTCTGCCGACCCTGGTTTGCTACCATTATTTGGTTTAAGTTCATATTTTTTACTAGATTATTATTTAAAGGCTGACAGTTTTAAGTCCCTCTTGGACTCGAACTCTACCACTTCGAAGAACCTGTACTGGCCAATTTATCATTTTTCCTAGTTTAATATCAAGGAAGTTGAAATTGAAAATATACAGAACTGTCATTCTTCCGATAATACTTTACGGTTGCGAAAGTTGGAGTACGACTTTAGCAGATGAACAGGAACTACTGGTGTTTGAAATTAAGGTGTTGAGAAAAATATGGATGAAATGACTGGAGAATGGAGAAGACTGAATAATAAAGAACTCCACGGAGTGCACAACTCACCTGATGTAAGAATAATAAAATCGCGATGACTAAAATAGGCAGGCCATCTAGCTCGGACGGGAGGAAAACAAAGACGGAGAAGATCAAACAATCCATCTTGATTGGAAAGGCGGAGGGAAAGAGACCGTTGGGAAGATCGAGACGACGTTGGGAGGACAATATTAGAAGGGATCTTGGAGAAATAAGTGTCTGTAGTGAAAACTGGCTTGATCTTGCCCAGAGTAGAGCCCGATGGAGATCGTTTGCTACTACGGCGATGAACTTGCGAGTTCCGTAAGCCATACAGCAAGTAAGTAAGTAAGGATAACATCATTTGTAATGCAAAATAAGTTATCAATTTATACCTCCAACTATTCATTTTAATATTCGCTCAGACTTTATTTATTTATTATTATTATTAATATTGAGTTTATATAATTCTCTACTTAAAACAGAGAAAAATATGAAGAATATCCATTTTTATAATTGAGTAGTTGAGAAAAAAGAATAGATTAAATAAGAAAGATTCCAAAAGAGACAAACCGCACGGCTCCCGTGCCGTTAGTGTGAACCATCCAATGCTGTGCAATGGCCCGTAAGGAACTTGCGGCTGTCGCGCAGTTGCCGCACCGCTATAGGCGATGCGGCAGGTCTGCGGCACCGTATAGCAGCCACAGAGTGTGTGAACCACTTCAATTATTTCAATGGCCCATAAACTTGCGTGCGGCTGCCGCACAATCGCCGCACGGCTCCCGCACCGCATGTGTGAACTGGGTCTTAGGTGTCCTGGCATAATCTTTCATCATGCATCACATATTCGACATCCTACTTCTTTGTTGGGTTACTTCCCGCCTGCCTTAACCCCTCTCCCTATACTATTCCCCTATGTTCAAAACATGCTAGCTGCACTGTCATGGGGGTGAGGGGGAGGGGACTCTTATTTCTCAGTTTGATTTCTTTCTTCCGTGCGCAACCATTGGATCGTCTGTTCGCAAGGAACCTTTCTGAGGATTATCTTCGGAACGCATTAGGTTTGCTAGCGCCTTAATTTCACATCACTATAGACACATTTCATTTATAAGCCTCTTATGTTCCCTGTCATAGCCTTTTGTCATGCTTCACTTATTCGACAGCGTCGTTCTTTTTTGAGTTACTTCCCGCCTGCGTAATACCCTCGTACCAGCATTAATACACTTTGTTCATAACAATTTCGCTGCACTGTAGCGGCAGGAGGAAGAAGGAGGGGGGATTCTATTGTATTTTTATAGTCTTCCTTTTTCCCATATCAACAGATATTAGGTCACATACTACTCTATGATCAATTTTCTTTTCCAAGTCAAGCAGAAATTTGTTGAAGCGACGTATCGAACAATAAAAAACATGTCTACTAACTAAACTATAATTAGCTGCAGGTACGACATTCCGTAGATATAAATAAAATTAAAATTCAAACTACTTTTAGCTTGGTGTGCGTAGTCAGCGTATCGGCTTCAATCGCCACTGTATTCTGACTTTCATGACCACTGTTCGCAACATTTTGTTTTGAAGTAGCTCCTCAATGGTTCTCATGATGCAGGATCAATACCAAATATACTTCCAATCGAAGTCGGGACAGCTCTTACAAAGGGTGAGAACGTTAACCATATGGATATGCGGGAAGTACACTCTGCTGAACGTATAAAAACAATTCCAGTCTGAAACAAATACCATAACGACGGGGTGATATCCCGTTTTGATTTCCGAACACTCGTAAAGAAAGCGACAAATCGTAGTTAACAGAAACGAGAAGAATGCTCCACAGTTTGCAGTGAAATCTGGTACGCAAAAAAGTGCCAAATAGTGCTCCTGAATAATTTTAATATTTTTCTTCCTATTATTTTACTATTATTAGCATTTTTCCAACACGAGTTCCATAAAGTTTTCCTTTCACTTTTTCCCATTTTATTTTTAATGTTTCATTGAAAGTAAAAACAGAAATCAGCCAAAAGTCGACATGCCCGCTGAAATTACCCAGGAGTTTTTCAACGAATAAAAGAACAAGGTCAAGCCTATGGCATAAGACTGGTATGAGCACGAGAGTGAAAACTTAGCCTCGATGTAGTACCGTGGAATTGAATGTATGAAGCCCTGATTGTTTATTGAAACAAACTTTGGAACAAATAGATGCAAATTGCTCACGTTTGTGACCATGTAATATTAGTGCGTTCTTTAATATGATTTACTGCGATGAATTACAAACAAATTCTTCGTAGTTACAGCGGTGATTCGAAATGAAAACTCTGAAAATAATAAGTTCGACACACATAGAGGCTATAATTTCGTATTATCTGTGTAGATTAATTTAGATAGGTTGTACAAATCAATGTTTTGGCTTTATTAAATCAGACCTATTTCAGACGTTTATTAAATCTCAGATCACACCAATTGGCTGCATTACGGCAGTGGTGTAACTACATTTTATAGGTCTGATTTAGTTCTATCTGATTTAGTTTAGTAGCAAGCGAACACCCAGCCCCCCTCCGCCAACAAAATATTCGCTTCTTGAATGGTAACAGTGGCGGCTCGTGCTTCAGATGTTAGGTGGTGTACATGTCTTATTATTATTATTATTATTATTATTATAACAAAAATAATACCACATGCTGTAGACACAATTGGTGATTAATATCCTAAAGATTTTCCTAATTATGCACAAAACTCGCACATATTTCTCAAACTAATTAGTAGGAAATTTAATGTACAACATCCATAAAATGTCGAAAAGAAGTTCATAGAGCCAATACGCTTGTTATGTAAATCCATCTAAATATAATTGGAGGATACACCAAATATTAAAACAATACTTATCTACTTGCAGAGCAAGACCATTGTTCTGTCGTTGCTTCTAATATACTTTCCGATGACTTCATAGTTCAAGTCTTTCAATCAAGTACTGTTGATTGATCGCTACACAAAAATTCTTCTCTAATGTTGAGATGCACTTTTTTCTTCTGGGCCTACAAAACGCACATACACTCAAATGTTCGTACGCACACCGCACACGCCGTACACGCAATTTAATGTTCTGTTATATACAGCCTGCCTTTAATGTCAATTAAATCTTTCACGAATTATACGTTAGAGCTCTCGTTTGAATACAATTAATGTGTTCTTTAATTGTACAGGCACGAAAAAGAAACACGAAAGGGAATAAATCCGGGTTTCGTCCACTTGTCAACACGTGTCAAACTGAACTCTCGAGGGCGATTGATTCTGAGTCGTCACAAACACTGTCTGCCATCCAAAAATGAAGGGGGACGGAATGTTAATAATAAAAGAGGGGTACTGTGCCTTTTTCAGTAAAACTCAAAATTTTACAGTAACACACACACACACACACATTTTACAACTTCAAACGACTGAGAAACAAGCTTTGCTGTCAATGGAAGAAATCGCCCCTACGTCACACCTAATTCCAAATTTTCACTCCCTCCCTCAACCCCCTACATCAAACACACACCATCAGCTTGAAAATACTGGCAAATCTCTGGATATTGGCCACCGGAAAACGCCAACAATTCTAAAACCCAACCATTCTTTATACTCTAAAGTGAATTGGTGTTTGGGAATAAGGATGAGTTCGAAACAACCACACCAAAACAAGGGTCACTGGAAAACACACATACACACACACACGAAAAGAAAGAAAAATGAAAGAAAAAAGAGAGAGGCGGGGGAAGATAGAAAGAAAGAAAGAAAGAAAGAAGACAAAGACGCTAGCATTCATATCAATGGTGTATGTAACATGTGTCCATAACATTGCATGATATTTGAAAAGCGCTAAGGATTAATAATTATGTTATGTACGGTATAAGGATCTTAGTTGAAATATTTATTCAAGTACGCTCTGGGCTCCCATTTATCAAAATTATTTTTTACGCCACAACTTCCAGAAGTTTGAAAAACATTGGTCTCAGTTACGAAAAGAATACAAAAGTTACGTAACGTCCCTTCCTTCCAATTCAGTTTAGTTGTATTTACTGTAGCTGTGGGAAGCATTTGCAACGTGAAATTTACAAAAAAAATGTGTTGACAAGGCAAGTTGACATTAGTGTTTACTTTTCATTTTTGTACCTCGTTCCACCGGGTAAGAAAGAGCGCGCAAATGCACCAAAAAACTACCGCCACCAAACAGCTTCTACATCTTCGACCGTCCCAAGTCGGGGGTGATTGTTCCCTCTCCTCTCTGTCCCTCTCACTCTCTCTTTCCACTCTCCTTCATTTGCTTGCAAAATGGAGTTTTTGCTTGCCGAAACAAGTGGTAAGAACTATGAAAGACTTTTTTTTGCCATTTCCTATAGCAAGCATTCATTCTGAAGGATTGTGCTGCTCCTGGGTCCTAAGGTTGGTGGCTGGACCTCTTCTCCTCAGTTCTGAAAAACAAGAAAAGAAGGACGGGTACGGAAAGAGAAGAGGGAGATGGTGTTGGTGCTTGTAAATTTTAGAATAGTAATTTTCAGATGAGGGATTAAAAAAAAGTTCCGAATCGACTTATGCCAAAATTGCTCGTGGTGCTTGACCTACAAGAATCCCTTCCCTACAAAGGGTTAATAAACTAATCCTGCAAGGTCAGACCATCTCTTAGTAAAGGAAAAGAAACTCGAAGATTGAAGTTGCAATCATCAGATACAGATAAATTTAATCAACGAAGTCTGAAAATTATGAGCAAAAGTTTGCTTCTTTCTATTGAGGCATGTTTAATTTTATTATTTCTCCGACTTACCGGTTTTTGCCGGTTAGACCATGTTGGTTCGTTAGTGCACGTTAGTGCGAGAGACCCAACGTTAGTGCTCTAATGCAGCTAGAGAGCGAAGTAAAAAAGCTACGTATTCAATCAACTTGATGTCAAACTTACCATTCCATAGATCTCTATGGCTCTCTCGAAAAAGAAAACATATACGTTCGTTAATGTATCGTTAGTGCACGTTAGTGCACAACATACTAAAATTAGTGTTTCATTCTTACGCGAGAATCTGGAAAAAATTGTGGCTGGGAGAAACTTGTTGTCAATTTGGTCTCACCTAGAAATATATTTTAGACCCACGTAGACATAAATCTACGAGATCGCTAGTGCATAGTTAGTGCATTCTTAATGTACGTTAGTGCTAACCACCCAAGGCTAATAGCCTAGTGCGACCCGAGAGAGAAGTAAAAACTTCGTAGTCAATCAACTTGCCATCAAATTTTCCACTCCCACAGTTCCCGAATAAAACCATATTTATTCTTTAGTGCGTATCTAGTCTACATCACACTAATATTAGTGTTGCATTAATAAGAGAGACTTAAGAAAATCTTCTGGGTATGATAAACGACGTCAATTTGGTCTCATCCAGGAAGAAATTTTAGACCGATACGGACCTAAATATATGAGAAGGATTGTGCATAACAAGTAAACGTTAGTGTGCGTCAATGCTCATTAGTGAACATGACACTAATATTAGTGCTCCGTTCTTAAGCGAGAATTAGGGAAAATATATGGGTGGGACCAACTTGACATCAATTTGGCTTCAGCCAGAAATAAATTTTAGACCCATTGTAGTGTGTATCATATTTATGTTTCTAAATATGTTGTTTGGCTCCAACATGGCTACCGAGGTTATCTACTCCTTGAATTTCTCTGACTATTTTTTAAATTTGTTGTGACGTAGCTTATTACTGATTGGCTACTTCTAAGACCTCGCGGGATTTTGTGAGCGTGGGTGTAATTTTACGAATGTCATCGGTAAGCTTTTGGCGATAATCTAGTTAATGTTTATGAATGGCGTCATTGAAGTTGTATGGCATTCGTGTTATATCGAACTGAAAGTGCAATTTACCAACTTACGAAAAGTGAATCTTTTCTCATGGTTTACATATGTAGTAGAAAAAAGGCAGCATCCATGGAAGTAATTTCTGTTCAGGAAAATGCATACTTATATAGTATTCCGAGAAATGAAATATTCGTAAGGCAATACGTATTTAAGTTTCTAATAGGAGAAAATGAGAAGTATGTGCATTGTATTTTCACAGTGGCTAATTATTCAGTGTTCATGGAGTAATAATTTGATAGCAGAAAAAGGAGTGATCCGTTTAATTAATGAAACGAAATAGCGTTATACTTGTGAAGAAAAGTGTTTTGAAGTGTGCCTTTTTTCTTGTGCCTTTAATAGTACTGGTGCATTAATTAAAAACGTGAATTTGGAATTTAAACCATGTGGATTTCTCTGTCTGGTTTTACAGTAAATGTCTTGGTATTACGGCTCGCTAACTCTGTGTGTTACGTGGTTGTAGAACACAAAGTAGATCAATGGGCTAGTCATCTAGTTAAGTGTGTTTCCAATTTCACTAGAGATTGTGTCCATAAAATCATACACGCAGTAGTGCATTCCGTAAATCACGGAATATTTATCAACATGCACGGCAGTACATGCAACCAAGTTCTCCGCGTCACAAAACGTCAGCACTGCCAGAAAAATGTTATACAGGAACAAGAGTTTACGGCAAAATCGGCGATTTCGAGGCCCTGTAAAAAATAGGAATATGAGCGTTCAAAGTTAGGGATATATGGCAAATATGTGTAGGTATGCAAAATTTCATATTCTTAACATGAAGCATAGTCGAGTTGTCGACCCGTGAAATTGCGAATTTTAGGCCAACTGACTCACACTCACTGACTAACTCATCATATTGTTAAGGGTGTTCGGAACAAGCTAGAAACATGACATTTGGCATGAAGGTGGAGGATGAAAAGTAGGTAAAGCAAAAGTTCCGACATTTTGAAACCGTCGCCACCTTTTATTCAAAATGTCCGCAAAACGTAAAATGTAAAAAAATACACAGCCTAAATAGCGGAGCCGGCCGGGTGGCCGAGCAGTATGCGGCGGTAGGCCATCGGCTCGAAGGTCCCGGGTTCGAGTCCCGGCAGGGGCATGGGTGTGGATTTTAACACTTAACAGCTAAAGGCGAATCGTGACGGGCCGAAGTCCAAAGTTACTCGACTGGCCCATATAAAAATAAAGTTTACCTAAATAGCTGAAGCTAGAAAACCGAAATTTGGTATGAAGGTACATCACTGCTAGTAAGTTAAGAAAATATTACAGAATTTTGAAAAAGTTGCCATCTTGGATCCAAAATGGCCGCCAAAACGAAATTTCCATAGAATATACAGCCTAAACTGCTGGAACCAGAATAAAGAAATTTAGTACGGCAGTACACCATTATTAGTCAGAAAAGTATTACAAAATATCTACAAAGGCGCCATCTTAGATCCAAAATGAAATTTCTATAGAATACAAAGTTAAACGGCTGGAGCTAGAAAAACGAAATATAGTGTGAGGGTACATTATTATTAGTAGGTTACGAAAATATTACAAAGTGTATCCAAAAACACAATTTGGAACCAAAATGGCGGACCTCATAATCCATTTTCCAAACCGTTTGAGCTAGAGATACGAAATTTGGCATAAATGTGTGGTTATCAAGAGTAGTTTAGAAAAATATTACATTTTGAAAACGTCGCCATCTTGGATTCAAAATGGAAGCCTAAAAACATTTTCCGCACCGTTCAAAATGGAGAAATGAAATATGAAAAGAAGCTGTACCATCAAGAATAGGTCACCCCAATATAAGGATACGTTAAAAATTTCGCCATCTTTAATCAAAAAATTCTGCCCAAAACCCCTTTTGCAAACCACTCAAGCTAGAGAAACGAATTTTGGTATGAAGGTATATTATCACGAGTAGGTTACAATAAATGGGGCAAACAACCGGATGTATGGGGGAAGATCTGCACCATGGGGCGCAGTTCACCGGAGAGTCTGGCTGCGATAAAGGGAGTGCACTCCCCCCCCCCCACAAAACTCCACCAGTTGTGGATGCAGCCCGCCACGGGATACTAGAGGCAGCGCCCAAAGCGAAGCAAGTATATAGATTATACACTTACAAAAAGCTGTGAAAACCAAGCAAAAACAGAAGAGGTGCAAAACGTTCAGCCAAGTTTTTCAGCTCTAAAAAGTGGTGAAATGGAGGACGGATGGGCCAAGTTCCTTAGCGACAGCATGTAAGGGGAACACTACAATGTGGTGCGAGGTGGCAAGGTTCATGATCTTCAAGCATAAGGCTGGTGGCGCCCTTAAAACCCAACATGCCCACCACCACCAACGTCAGGCTCGAGGTCGAACATTATGAATCTTGGGACCTCGCGCCAAGTTCCAGTGTTCCTCTTACACACTGTCGCCAAAGAACTTGGCTCATCCGTGCTCCATTTCACCACTTTTTAGGGCTGAAGAACTTGGCTGAAGTTTTTGCACCTCTGGTGTTTTGCTCGGAACATATATTTCGTAAGGACACTTCCGAAAGATTCTATAGTTTGATATTAATAATTAATTCAGGAATACAATAAATTTTTCTAAAGGGTAGGAAAAATTCCAAAGTACAGGAAAATACATTCATATTTACTTTGTTATTTGAAAAGAACAAAGTTCAGTTTTTGTTATATTTTAAATCTCGCTCAAAGAGTAGTCAAATTTTCATACTTTTCGAAAGGAAATAATGTTAGTTATAATTCTGTAGGTTAAGTATATTTTGAATCCTCGTGCTTCCTTATAGCACAAAAGGAAGAATATCAATTTTATGTTAAACTGTTTGTTGAAATATTAATTTTGCTTATGAAAAGATCTAATTTTAAAACACTGAATAAACTCACAAAGTTTTATCTAAATCCTAGCCTAATCATTGAAATTATCATAGTATTAGAAATTAGGAAATCTAAATTTATAAAGTAAGGAATATTACATTCTTTAAGGACCAGAGGTGTTATTATGCTATAGAGGCCCATTCCTAAGCAACCAGGTGTTCCATCAGATTCTTGGTGAAAATTCTTATCCAGAAGCTGAAGGTAAATGGTAAGACAGTGTTTTAATTTCGGGATTAAGATATCTACTGGAATAAATGTCGGTTGCATAAATACAATCATAACCGACGATTAGAGAATGCTTTTAAGACTTCATTACTATTCTTAAAGAGCTTTGATATTTCGTAGAGTGAGAGGCCTAAGCCATAGTAGTCTCAGCTGCCAGTTGTTGATGTTAAGAACTACTAAATGTGCACTGGCTACACTTCTTTTTATTGAATTCAACCGAAATAATTTATTGCTTATACTAACTGGAACATTAATTACGTATGTCTAAAACTAAAGAACCCATTCTCATTATTTCGAAGGAAAAATATATGGAGATTAAATTTTTGTTTTCTCGCCCCATGAATGGTAATCAAGGGTCTCTCCAATCTTTCCCTTTGATTACAGAACATTCAATTTGTAATATTTGTGGTCTTGAAAAGAATTATATTTTTTGTATTAAAATGAAAAAGTAAGTGAAGAGTGCAAATCCATTACGTCATGCGAACCTAAATGTACGAGAACGTTAGGACACGTTAGTGCACATGAAACTAATATTAATGCTTAAATTGGAACAAAGAGGGATGGTAATAACTGTGGAGGTGGCCAGTTAGACGTCAAGTTGGACATCCCATAAACTTTCGTAAAGCTCTTGCAGGTTAAGCCATGTGTGTTCGCTAGTGCATCGTTAGTTCATGTTAGTGCTCGCGATCAGTCGAGAACCAACGTTAGTGCTCGCTAGGAGCAAAAAAGAGGTAAAAACTTGGAGGCGGCCAACTCTACGAAGAAGTGTAACACAAACGAAGAAGTTTAGAACGCCACGTCTCACATGAGGAACAAAGAAATGGTCCGTGATCTTTAGCGGTGATTGCCGCACACTCTTCATGAACGTATTTGCGCTACAATACGCAAAGATCAGGGGTGGAATGGAGGGTATACGCGGGTACACGCCGTGTACCCACCTAATAGTATAAATCACAGCGTGTACCCACCTCAGTGCATAAATATAAAGGAACGTGTTCCCAAATCCGGATTTTTATTGAGCAGCGTGTACCCCCCAAAAATCTTACCATTCCAGCCCTGGCAAAGATACATGCCTGCAACTATGTCTGTCTGACAAAGATAACAAAACCAAGATTCATAAAACTTGGAGCAACTAACTGTCCGTTCTCCACGACTATTAGAAGCAGCTGCTGAAATTCTGGCTGATGACACTTGCTTTGTATTCGTTTTGAATCTTCTTATTCTTTGCATGGGAATTGATAGCTCCCTTATTACCTGGCATTATCATCGTTTTAATTACTAAACATTATGTTGATGAGTGTTAAGTACAAACATTTCAAATGCCCTATTATTTCATTTTAAATAGTTATGATTGCATTTTGCCCAATATGACGGTGGGCCATATTGTGCACTAATGACATCTTTGCGTTTTGTGGCGCCTGCTAGTTACACAATACAATACATTGCGTCACACAGATTTTACATTCATGTATGCTCACATAGCTACATTATCCATGCACTATACTGATTAGGTTTTCAACAATAAATACTGAAACGAAACATTACTTTGGTAAAATAACAGGAAAATATTTTCTTGCCTAATATGCCATTTCAGCTGGAACTGCTACCGGTCACGCAACTTGCAAACTAATGGGTCGCGCAAAAATACTTTATCTTGTCATGAAGATAAAATTTACAATGGCACCTAGTAGCACCAAGGGAAAGCTGCGGAGATCTGGAGGTTGGCCATATTGGAGACCTGGGTCATAATCGGTACACTTACTTTACTTGAATGTGGCGGGGCCACTGTGATCTTAATTCTCCAACAGTTTTTAGCTTCTAGTATCTAACCTAATGAAGCACTAACGGAAATATTCTTTCCATGTAATCACTAACGACGCGCTAGTGATTTGCACAAATTGTATCATTAGTATATCAAGTTAAAATTATGAACTCGTGAATTAACTTGAATGTGAACAGTCTCCAACATGATTTTGACTATAGCAACCACTCTAACAATGCACTAACATTAGGAAGTGGTGCACTCAGAAGCACTAACGATACCCTAAGCATTGGTACTAATGTTATCGTTAGTTCTTGAAGTGTGGGGCTAGCGTAAAATTGGGATCCAAACTTTCTTGCTCCTAGCGCCTGCATCAATGAAGTACTAACGTTGGTATTTTGACACTACGAAGCACTAACGCTTCAGTAATCATAGATATTAATTTAACTGTTAGTGTTCCAAGTGGAAGCGATCACGGACGAACATTACTATCATAAGCATCAACGTGCACTAATGATGAACTTACAATACAATAGCATTGGGTGTGAAGGCGACAAAATATTTTATATGTGAGGCTTCATTTAAAAATTTATCTTCAGATTTCGTTCAAGAATCGAGTACTAACGTTAGTGTAATGTGCACTTCTGATCACTAAAGATGCCCTTAAGAACTAATATTGGATTTGCATGCGTCAAATCTCTCTGGGTGAGGATAACATGAACTCAAGTTAACTGCACTCATAGTTTGTTCATTCTAACTGGCTCAAAAATGAAGCACTAACTTAAGAGTGATACGCACTAACGATGCGTAATCGATTCAATAGGTCTGGGCCAGGTTGGTTAAATAAATTAAATAGGTAATATTCCACACATATTTCTTCTCTGTACTTCACACAAGAATTGGAGTATATACGCTAGTGTCGTATGCACTAACATGCACTTACTAAGGTGTGTGTTTCGGTGCGGATACGTCTCAAATACATTTGTAAATTGGACTACCTTGACCAAAAGTTGTTCAAAACAATATTTCTTTCTATATCTCGCTTTAAATTGGAGCACTAACTTAATGCCACGTGAACTAACAGTTATCTAAACATAATATAAGTTCGGGTCTGTATGAATATAATTTTGTGTGCAATGCTGCCCCTACCACAGATTATCCCTGTACCTATTTTAAAATTGGAATACTTACGTTAGAATGATATATTTAGGTCTGCATGGATCTCCAATATCTTTGGAGGCCTCGGTCAAAATTTGTTTATGAATGGAACACTAACATGTGCTAATGATATACTAACAATTTCGTATATTTAGGTCGGGATAGGATCTTAAATTTCTTTTGGGATGAGGCCAACTTGAGCTAAAGCTGGTCCCTCCCAGACTTTTCCCTTTAACTCACTTTAGGATGGATCTCTAATGTTACTGTCATGTGCACTAACGTGCGCAAACGATGCCCTAGCGATCTCAAACATTTATGTACGCATGGGTCTAAAAATCTTTCTGGGTCATGCCAAAGTGACGTAAAGTTGGTCCCACTCACAATTTTTCCTGATTTTCCCTTAAGAATGGAGCACAAATGTTTGCGTGATATACAATAACATTGCGTACTGACGTTCACTAACGATGCACTAACCAGCACATATAAGTTAACGGGCGAAACCTTTAGAGAAGGTTATGGGGAGACAATTTGGCATGGCATTGGCTACCCTAAAATGTTTCCTCTTTCTCTTTTCCTATTAGAGCACTGGTTCACTAGCACTAACAAGAACTAAGGATACAGTAACGAAGTTTAACCGACGAGAGATTTACGAATGTATATGAGAAGGTTGTCGTCAAATTCTCAATCTCCACAATTCTTGCCTACCCTCTTTGTTCCAATTACAGCATTAATGTTTGTATTTTTTTTTTCATTTTGGGACACACCTTCCATCCCTATCTCTATGCATTCTTTGCACAAAATGGATTGTGCACTTTCAAGGGCGTGCAGCACGAACAGTTGTTCGCTCTTCCCATTTGGGGACAGGCAGTCCCTAGAGATTCTCGGATTGCCTGTGTTCCGACAGTCTGAGAAGCTCCCTTGTTCCCTGAATTTTGAGTTCGGGTGGTGCGGGACGGTCTTTAGATCAGGCGTCCAGAATGTTCTTCTTGTCTTTGTTCCTAACTTTGGAACTCTTCTTGGGGGGATGCCCTACCATTATCTTTTATTTGTTATTTTATACAAAAACATTGAGCATATAAAACAACACACACACAACACAAGGACAGCAGAACATAGACGTCGACTCAAGATGGCTTCTTCTTTTTCTGAAACGATAGGCAAAAAGGGGGAGGGAAATGAAGCTGGACTGCAACGTAAGTATTACTGGTATTTTCTCACAAAGTTTTTGCTCGTCCGTTCTGTTTTTCCATACCTGGTTCCCTCCCTCCTTTACAAACGCAGTTAGTTTTGTTCCTCAAGTCACATTCACATCGCACACAAAACACTTAATGGCTAGTATATGTAAGAATGCTTTAATGCTTGTGTTCCGGATTCCAGGTCACTCACATTTAGTTTCTGTTTTTATTTCTATTTTTTCGGTTTTTATCCTCTACGTTATTTGGCCTCCCGTCACCACTCACACACACGCACACTACAACTTGAGCGTCTTTTGCTGCCGGGTTTCTGCAGCAAGGCACCCACCAGGACACCGCTGGTTTCCAGCGTCACACACTCGCTCACTTTTACTAATATTCGCTGATCTTGATTTTATGCACTCTTGACGGTTTAGTTCTTTTTTTTTAATTTATAATTTTTTTAAGGAGTTTACTTATTGGTTTATTTTCAGTTTGCTTATGTTATGTTATTCAGTTTCGGATTGTTCTAGTTCCCGGATTGTTCCACCCCGCCTGCTGATAGCGAAGTTCGAGCTTGTCGAACTAGCCGCGCACACGCCTCGCTCGCGAGGTCCGCGTCACGTTTCCCTCCATGTGGTATCAGCTCCGTAACCTGTTTTCTATTGGACAGCATCTGGTCTTCGCCGCGCCTGAGCTCGGTCGCCTCCGGATATAAATTTCCTTCAGTGATACTTTGTTGCTTTTGGGCTATCTCCTGGAGGACAATCGCCAGTTCTGGTGTTCTCAGAACTTCTGCGATTTCCATATCCTCCAGGAGAGTTCTTTGTTCGTCAACCAGGTTTTCTGGTTCTCCAATCAGTTGAGGAAATGTAGCAATCCTCGCGTAATCTCCACGTCGATCTTGATTCTGCCAGCCACGTCCGGTATTATACTATACAATCTTCTAGCTTTCGGGCATTCTTGCCATAGATGCTGCCATGCATTGGCTAGTATTTCCTGCACATCCTGTTCGTCGTCCACAGGAGCATGTATTATCCTAGTGACTTTTTCGTTATTTTTCTTTTTGATCCAATACATAGCACCTAGCTTTTTGACTTGTAGGTGCAATGGCAGGGCTGCAATAGCCACCTGGAGTGCCTCCACCGGCGTTGTTCTGTATGCTCCTGTGAGTCTTATTAGAAGTTGCCTTTGAACGCGGTTGATTGTTTGACTTTGTCCAACAGCGTCCATTAGGTGGCTCCAGACACTGGCGGTGTATCCGACTAAAGATCTTATGTTCACGCCATGATACAACTTAACAATTTTGATCGGTATTCTTATATGGCAATGTGTACTATTTTGATTGCTTTGTTTGATATCAGTTCGGTGTGTTTCCTGAAGTTTAACTTTTCGTCAAGTGTTAGTCCTAAATATTTCAAAGTTTGTACTCTCTTATTTGTTTTATTATTGTTTTTGATTATGGGTCCTCTGTTAAGATTAAGTTTTCCTTTAAATAGTACAAATTTTGTCTGCTAAGACTGTCAATTTATTATTACTGCACAATGACGCCACTTCCCTTGTGACTACGTTAAATTTCGTTTCTATTTCCAATCGGTTGTTTCCTTTTATTACCACCACAAGGTTGTCCGCTAACCCTACCACACGTTCTACCTCTTGCAGTTCATTAAGCA
Organism: Lepisma saccharinum; assembly: GCA_022664845.1. Classification (NCBI taxonomy): domain Eukaryota; kingdom Metazoa; phylum Arthropoda; class Insecta; order Zygentoma; family Lepismatidae; genus Lepisma; species Lepisma saccharinum. The sequence continues at coordinate 27,923 of JAGDQP010014167.1, read as the reverse complement.
TCTCCAGACATGGCTGGAAGGTTAGGTCCCAGAAGATCGGCACTAGAATCGACCCCTGAGAACATCCTCTTGTCGGTCTTTTGCCCACAATTCCATTGGCCGTACTCACTTCTATTCTTCTATTACAAACATAGTTTTTAATCACTTTCCAAATTTTTGTGTGGATTTTTAGGTTTTTTATCTCTCTCATTAGAGCTGGCCACCACAGGTTGTCGAACTCCTCCGCTATGTCAAAGAATATTCCTACAGTATATCTACACTAAAAATTATTAAGTTGCTGAATTTTGTTACATAACTCGTTCATAGCGTCTTCAGTAGATTTATTTTTCCTAAAACCAAATTGTAAGTTGCGTTCATTAATATTTGTCCTCTTATTATTTATCTTCCCTGCGGTTACTTATTCGAGTATTTTGCTTACGACGTTTAACAGGCAAACAGGTCTATATGACTTAGGGCTTGTTCTATTCTTGCTCTACGAACTGGGGAGATGCCTTGTTCTAAGCATTCGCGAAAAATTCTAACGAGATATGGCGTCCAGATATCTTTGTTTTCTTTATAGATTTCGTTCTTTATATCGTCTGGGACTGGGGTCTTTCCATTTTTAAGACATTTTATAACTTGTTCAACGTCCAAGTTTGTAACCGTGAACTCTTCATTAGTTCTTTCCTCTTGCTCGGGGTTGTAAGTCTTGGATGCTTCCCTCGTGAGTATATTCTGCTCATTATCCTCATTTTCTAAATCATCGGGAAACAATTTTGCGAAGAGTAACTCTGTGGTATCCTTCCAACAGGTAGTATACTGCCCATTATCGTTTTTCAAGGTGTTTAGGGTGTCCTTCGTCTTTATTTAACTCATCAAAATCTTGTATGGTGTTCCCCATGGCTCTAGACTAAGATTATCTTCTACGAATTTGTTCCAGGTTCTTTTTTTGTGTTCGCGTAGCTCTTTCTCGAATTGTTGTTTGATTTCCCTATACTTGTTTAGCCTGGTTTGCCTTAACTCGTGGTCTCCATCCGCTCCGTAACTTTTTCTAGCTGCTTTTCTCTTTCTTTTTAGCTTATATAATCCCGCTGTCCAATACGTTTTCTTCTTTTTAGTTCCACCTATTATATTTGGGATGGCTTCCTTGGTGACCAGCTCTAGTTTCTCCGTCAAGTTATCAATATTATAGTTTCTGTCAACCTGTGGTAAGATTAGTTTGATACTAATTTTTTTACAGTTAATTGTTTTACATTATATTTAAATATTGTTTTGTCTTCTTGATCCTCTTCATGGTCTTGTTGTTTTAGATTTATGTTAAATCCTATGGCGTTGTGGGCACTCGTTGTTGCATCTTCCACGACTCTCCAATCCGTTAAGTCATTATACATGTTTCCCCTAGACATGGTTACATCGATACTTGACTCTGCCCAGCCCTACCCCTAAATGTCGGAGGTTGTCCTTCTCTATTGTAGAGGTTGGAACAGCTCTTCAAATATCTCGCCACTACCGTCAGATACAGGGCAGTGCCACAGCGGGGACTTTGCATTCAGATCCCCCAAAATCAGTATATCCTTATTATTAAAATCATTCAGAATATTTTCCAATTTCATTACAAACATCTCGGTCGGAAGAGAGAAATGACAGTAAATATTGACCACTAACAGCTTTCTCTTTTTATTGGTTATCTCTAGACACTGGACTCACCTGTCCGAGTATTGGGCATGCATGCACTAGGGTTTCTATATTCTTATTAAATATCAGCGTTGGAATCATATGATTTTCCTCCCTGGGTAGCACCGCCACGATATCGGCCGGTAACCCCTGCAGTCTTCCCTTTCTGGTGTATGGTTCTTGCAGGCATCCTACGTCCACGTTCTCTTCACATAGACGTCTCAGCTCAGCGCATGCTAGTTTGGATCTATTAGCGTTGAGCTGGATAATCATGATTTATGGTTGTCTAATGAAGACGTAGCTTGCAGAAAACTTTTCTGCTGGATTGATGGCTATCCGCCCATATTCCATGACAAACTGCAGATAGGCGCTATTCAGAAGGAAGGTCTTGTTTCTTCTTTCAAAAATCTTGTCTATCAGCTCGAACAGGTCGCCTGGGTCCGACGTAATCCCATTTGATTTTAGATTGATTTTGTCTACCTCTTCAATTACCGGTTAGGTGATGCTCTTCCTTTGTGGGTATGTTCCTTATGATGACTCTCAGTACAGCCGTAAGAGTGTTGGTCTGCTCAAGTCTCGAAAGGTTATAGTTCAATTTCAGGGCGCTGTACAAAGTTCTGGGGTCAGATGCAATTTTCTTCCTTTCTTTGTCCGTCAAGTCTCCATCCTCCGGGTCATACATATCCTCAGTAGTGTCTATTCCGTCTATTGTTTCCATTTTCGGTATTTCTACGACAGCAGGATCGCTCCTATACTCCTTTGCTTTATGTCTTCTTTTGTACTACCTCGGGATCCAGGATTTCCAGCTCTTCTTCTTCCTCCTGCACGTCCTTTTCTCCTCGGGTATAGTCTGCTTGTCCTCTCCGCTTTCTTCCGCAACGTCGTTCGAATCCGCTGCCTGTTCCTCTTTTCCCTCTGTTATTCCCTCGTTTCTGTTTTTCGCCATATTTTCCTTGTTTATTTGATTTTGTTCTTGTTGATTTCTGAAGTCTTCCAAATTCCCTTTTATTGTCTCAAAGAGTAATTGGTCATTTATTACCATCTCGAATACGATGTTTTGGATTTTGTTTTCCCATCTCTTCATAATCTTTAAGACATCTTTTGGGGTAGCTTTCCAAAGGCCCATTCATATGACTGGAATTGTTATCTTCTTTCTTTTTGTTCCTTGCATTGTTGACAGCAGATCCATAAGAAGATCGAGGTCTGCGATAAAATTTTGCTTCGAAGACTTAATATGCAGTTCCCTGCAGCCGTATCTGTTTTCACTAAAAAGAGATTTCCAAAAATTGTTTTTCTCTAACTTCGATCTCCTCCCTCTCGTACTCATCCAGGTCAAAGCCGTCATGTGACAGCGCAACCACCTGGGCGAGGCCCCTCGGGAAAGTTGCTAGTTCCGGGTTTACAAAGTGCAAAATTAATTGATTTCTGTCATCTAGGTGAATGTGTCCTAATTTTTCCTTTAAGTATTTGTCCGTATCAATAGTGTTACTATTTATAATCCAATTGTTAAAAATATATTTTTTCTTGTTGGTGTTGAATTCTGTCAATCTTTCTGTACTCGTTTTCTGTCTGTACGGGGGTTTCTTTTTTGTATTTTTCTCCTCTCCCGCTGGTATTTGGTTAGGGTCCATAATCGAACTTTTCTATTGTGAGTTGGAGTTGCATCTTATATTGAGGACTCTCCTGTTGTGTATTTACCCCACAATTCTTCCCTTTTTACGACATGGTATACGTACTTTATTTTTGCTTTTGTCCCGACATTCTAGTTTTTATGGCTCTTTTCGTCGCAATGGTCACATTTTACGCCATCTTTGCAATTCCGGGCAATATTCCCGTAATCTTTACACTTCATACGAACCGTGACTACTAAGTAGTCCTTTACATTTGTAGCTTCATATCCAATGTATACTTTTGGTCTGCGGAGTACGATTTGCATCACCGATCGAAGGACCTCAATTACCAGGTGGTACCTGTCCCTGTCCCTCATCCCCGTCTTGAATCTTGTTTTTATCAATTGTTTCTATTCTTCGGTTATTTCTTGTAAGTTCCTCTCTATCAGTTCTTTTAATACCTATTTCTCTTGTAGTTCCACTAGGATTCCATAGACTATCATCAGCGGATTCTTCTTTTCCACTCTGCGTGCTGATTCGAAGTTTTCTGCTGATTCCCGAATGGTTGATTAGCTTCTCCTCGTCTTGTGGGGTTGCCATCTGCAATACTAATGCAGTTATTGTTTGCACCATTTGAAAATGTATTTTATCATTTCTTCTAATAGTCCTCGTTAGCCTTATTCTTAAGTTTTTATCGATTCTCTATCCTTCGGTTTTATCAGCATGGTAGGCTTTGATTTCCTTTTCTTGGTTTCTACTATTTTTGTTTTCTCCTTCAGTTCTTCTCTCTTCTTCAGCTTGTCCGCGAACGTTGGTACGACCGCTGCTGTTGTTTTTGTTGTTTCATTCTTGAGACTTCCATTCTCTCTGTACATTTTTTTATTTCTTTCTCCAATTGAGTTATTTATTCTTCTACGTCCAATCTTCTATGTTCATTTTGTTGACTAATCATTTCTAAACCCCTAGTCCTAATGGCTCCGTCGATAGCATGCTGTTTCTCCTCCTTCAATTTCCTTTCCAGATTTACGATCTCATTCTCTCTCTCCCCTTCACTTTGGTTTGCCACCTGACCAATTTAAGTTCCTCTCCTCTTAATCTGTCGTTTTCTTTGCTAAGTTTGTTGTTGTTTCTCTCAAGTTCTTCTATCTTTCCTTTCAGGTAAGCAACGCGTATCCTTAACTCTGTTGTTTGTTCCTGATACTTGTGTCTTTTGTTCGTTTCTTCTTCCTCCGGAGTTCTTACTCCCTTCTTGCTTGTTTCGGGGTCTTCTGTCATAGTTAGTATATCCAATCCCTTGGACTTCCATCGCCTCCCCACGGGACAGACTCAATTTCCTTACTTTTCTTAGGTCCATCGAAATTACTCATACCTTTTTTGCCTCTCCCCATTCGGCATTTACTTCTGCTACTATCTTGTCCTCCAGTTTCTTGTCCTCTTTGGATGATCTTGATTTATTTGCATTTATTTATTTTTTTTAATCTCTTCTGACAACTTCAGCTTATATGGATTAGTTGCTGATATTTCCTTCCCGTCCAACTTACGAAAGTTTCTCCACTCGGTTTCGAGCTTCTTCATTCCGGATTTATTTATGTCCGTTTATTCCATTATGGCTCCCGTCGACAACTTTCTTTTTAATCTATCTGTCATATCCGAGTTCACGAATTCGTAACCGTACACCCACTGGGTCCTTCCCTAATACTTACTATTGTGAGTATCAGCATCAGCATCCAGGAGGTGCAGTTCAGGGGGCACGAGACCCAGAAGGCCGCAGCCCGATGCCTCCTAGAAGACGATAACATTTGCTTATGATACTGTTCTATTCAGTTTACGCCGCTTGGGTTACCAAGTCACTCATTACACACTATAGAATCTTTACAGAGTTTGTCCGGTCGTTATGCAACCAACCAAATGCAAATGTGTGGTTTGTTGCATACCGCTAAGTTATAGTCCGTTTTTATTATTATCTTGTTCGTTCTTCCGGTTTCGATAGAAAACGCTTGCTTGCGATTTCACATAATAATGCGTAATGTGTTGTATTGCACGTGGCTTTTCTTGTGGTTCTATAACGTTTACATGTACACCTTCACCACTTAATAACTCGTCTCGAAAAAAATCGTGGGAAGTTGGTGGTTGCACGACTTTATATCACACTTATATGGAAAGAGTTCACTTACTTGCTTTCCATGTCCAGTTCGTTTCTACCGCCTTCACAGCGGTTCACACAGGAGCGACACACGTCTCTCCGCTAAGAAGCACACCACTCAAGTCACGTTAGTATCATGTTGGTATGTTAGTTATAATGTTAGTACCATGTGAAATAACTTTGCACCAACCATCTTCTATATTTAGATAAAATTAGAGTTACTCACCTCCCACCAGGCGCCTTCCCAGGTGGCGGATAGGGAAACGCCGACCAGATATGGTGGATAACGGCAATATTCCGGGACGGACCAAAACCAGTATTACTGTCTTGCAGTTAGCAGAGGGATCTACAAAGACTAGGAGAAGATAATCCCGAACAAAAATAACATGTTGAGGGCAAGCGGCATCACCATTACCACTCTGAGGTTGAAGATGAATGACATCGGCATGGCTCAGAGATGTACAGAGGACGCCATCTTGGATTTCTACCTTTACTGCGAGGTCGTAGAGCTGATAACTCTACACCACTAAAACATGTCAAGAAATAGTAACAGATGGTTCATGGAATCTTCTGGGGTAAAATACGCCGGAGCTAAACTAGACCTCATTCTGATCTCCGATCGGAGACTACTTCACGGGACTCAAAGAACAGGATTAAGAAAGACCTTAGAATAGGAATGTGGAACTTACGAACATTATACCAAACGGGCACTCTTCAGGTGGCGGTACGCGAGACCGAGAAGTACGAGCTAGACATGTTAGCGATACAAGAAGTTCGGTGGAAGTGTAAAGATTGCATCCCACAGGGCAAGTACACTTTCTACTACGGTGGAACACAGTCTCACGATTTCGGAACAGGATTCCTCATTAAGAACAGTATACTTCAGGCGGTTCAGAATATAGAGTTCGTAAACGAAAGACTATCGTAAGTTACGATGCGTACTCGATGGAGCAACACAGTTGTATTAAACGTCTATGCTCCGACCAAGGTGGCTACTGATAACGACAAAGATATATTCTACGATGGGCTAGAAAGGCTGTTTGACCGAATGCCGAAGTATAATTCGAAAATTGAGTTGGGTGATTTCAATGCAAAGATAGGGAGGGAAGAAAAATATGGACCTACTATAGGCAAATACAGCCTTCATGAAAAGACCACGAGGTATCCCGAAGTAAAGGCTGCTCCTTTATCCATAAAATGAAATACAGGATAACAAGCCGAAAGACGGGTGATGAAGGAAATAGAAACATAAGAATTCGGTATGAGGTCATAGAGAAAGTAATATATATATATATATATTTCTTTATCTATATATATATATATATATATTGGGAGCTTACGTAACAAGCAAAAATGAAGTCACGGAAGAAATAAAAAATATTAGTATCGGGGAACTCATGTTTCTATTCAGTCCAAAAACTTCTAACATCGCGATCAATATCAAGGAAATTGAAATTGAAAATATACAAAACGGTTATTCTGCCGATAATACTTTACGGTTGCGAAAGTTGGAGGACGACCCTAGCAGATCAACATAAATTACGTGTACTTAAAAATAAGGTTGTGAGAAATATATACGGGCCGAAATATATACTCTCCGGATCACTGGAGAGTAGAGGAGACTGCATAATGAAGAACTCCACGGACTACAATTCACCAGATGTTGTAAAAATAATGAAACCGTGACGACTAATATGTGCAGACCATGTAGCTCGGATGGGGGGAAACAAAGTTTATATTATATCCTGGTTGGAAAGCCAGATGGAAGGAGGCCATTGGGAAGACCGAGACGCCGTTCGGAGGGCAATATTAGGAGAGATCTTTGATAAGTAGGCGTTCGTGATGAAAACTGTGTTGATATTACCCAGGATTGAATCCAACAGCGAACGTTTGTTACTGCTGCGATGAACTTTTGAATTCCATAAGCCATAGAGTTTGTTATTTATGGGTCTAGAATTTATTTCTGGGTGAAACAAAATTGATGTCAAGTTTGTCCCACCCATATATTTTCCATAATTCTCTCTTAAGAAATTGGTAATAATACCGGGTGGTTAATATTAAAGTGCCTCTATTCACGGCGGTCCAGTGCGGGCTGTAATCAACGTATTACATTGAAATTTGGTAAAGATGCTAATAAGACCATGCGGAAACGAGTTGTGCAGGAAAAAAATATTAGTTCCAATTTCCGCCACCAGGGGAAAATGTGGCGCTGTACAGTCCGTAACACACGCGAGCTCACACTTCATACACACTATCGCGTTAGGAACAGCATGGTTATTGATAAGAGAGACCGTGCACTGCTAGTAAAATTGGTATATCAGAACGGGAGCAATTACAGTGCTGCATTGAGGGAATATCCGAAAGGAAATGTCTGAAATTAATTAGAAGAGGACCGATATGAAGAAATGGCTTAAAGAAGATGGTACTGAAATTCAAGTCAAGGAGTGATTTGAGTGTGGCTCCAGGAAGAGGACGGCGACCCAGCGGCGGTTTTTCAGGTGAAGTGGGTGAAGCTGTACTTCACCTATTATTTTATTTCTGCATTAATTAAATAAAGAAAACACAATTTCAAAAATACTGAAATAAATATCATAAAATGTCAGCAAGAATAACACCAACTCGCTTTATTATAGTTTTGCCTACAAGTGATTCACAATACTGACGCTAGAAGGCGCCATCCTTCTTGCAAAGCAGGCTCCTTTGGTTTCTCAGCTCAGTAAAAGGAAGGAAGGAAGGAAGGAAGGAAAGGAAGCATTTAAGGTTGTCCCTAGCTATCTTCTTTCCTACTGACCTTGAGCGGAAGTGAGGTCCACTATTTGTAGCAGAATATGAACTTCTCGGTCAGGCCATTCTGGCCAATCAGAAGCGGCCTTTAGCTTAGCGTTGGCAGAGACCTACTCCTTTCTTTCCTACTCTGTGGCGCCTGTGAAGTTCTCTCTTGTTCTTTCCGAAAGAGTTTCACTGCCCAATGCATAGTGAGATACTGGAATTGTTTTCTCCAAATCCCACCTTAGCAGCACAATGAATGGTTGCAACAGGGCTGGAAACTACATGATAATTACCACGGTCGTAAGGAATTTCATCGCCTGTACGATGTATAATCCAGATTTTAGTACTAGAAAATATACAGTAAATTGGATGCTTAGCATCTTAGCTAAAGTCTATGTACGATTTTAAAACCTAGTAAGTTGATCTATCATCACGCCTTTAAGATAAAAAGAAGGGAAAAATTCAAACGCATGTTGCGGACGAACTAGAAAAATTTCAACGTAAATGTAACTATCCAGTCGCTGAAGTCTTCTCACTCAGTGTTGAATGCAGAGAATTCAGGAGGTGTGTGGGGGTAGGATAGGAATTGCGCTAAAAGAGGAACTTTATTTTCAAGAACAATATTTTATCCTTTGCTATGGCTCATAACAAATTCCCTGAAGAATTTTGAAGCTCCAATGGGGATTTCTCTCCCCCACCATCTAGGTTCATCATTAGTACCATCAGATGTATTTATTATACACGCATATCGGATTGAGCCTATGTCGACGCCAAGTACTCACCTTTGGTGCTGGGGTCGTCTGATCGATCCCTGCTCATGCTATGTGGGCTATGTGGTGAACAAACACCGTGTGCGTGGGTTTTCTCGAGGTGCTCCCGTTTCCTCCCACTTTCTTCATTCCACCAATTCCCATTATTATCCATACGGTCTATAGTTGCCTAAAGGCCTTAAAATGAATTTTAAAAAATCGAAGCCAAGTATGGGAGTTAATATATCCATCAAATGTTAAAGGCACAATTTTCCACTTAAATGGAAAAAGAAAAATATATCCTCGTCATAATCCGGAGCATACACAAATTTGATAAGTGACATAAATATTGATATTAGCTTTATATTAATGACATTATTATTTATATTTATAAAGATTTATGTATATAAATTGGTCCATCTTCACTATTAGGTTTTGAAGACTGCTTAAAAATCTTGTCGGTGATAAAATGATCGTGTAAGTTCATATTGCATATACATGCATTGATTATTTATATGAAGAAAATTTTAATATTAATATTTATTCAATGCATAAAATGAAAATAGCGAAATAAGTTTACTAGCTAGAGAGACTCGCTTAAGCAGGTACTGACAAAACCCTCCAGGATTTTCCCTGGTGCGTGAGAATTTCATCCCCAGTGGTTGATTCCGAATATCATCCCAAGCAGGGATAAATTTTTATATTTCTACCCAAACAGATAGTAATTGAAAGTTACAAGCAAATACTAGTTTTATAATCCCCCTTCGTAATTTATAACAAATCGAACACTGCCTGAACCTTTACCATGAGCATAATACAGATTAAAATGTTTACATTCGCAGTTAATGCGGTCTAATGACACAGATATCAGTTTTGTTTAGGACAGATATTTAAGCCGATTATGAGGTAACAGAATTAGCAGTAACAGCTTGTGTAAAAAAGTATGAAATGGAACCTGTTGGTTTAAAGTGAATAGAAAAATAAATTGTTTTTGTAGATGTGTACCTAATATACTAGAGACTGTTAGTTCATTAACCTGACGCCGAATGCGGTGGTCGACTGACTTTATGCAGAACGGTTCAGTTCACGGAGTGTCGGGAACGTGTCCCGGGTGGTGTATGTGGAAACTTAAACTTAACTACTCGTATTTCTTTGAGACTAACGAAGTAATTAGTACTAAAATGACATAAAAGGGAAGCTTATAAAACGTCCTTGTATCTGATTGAGTTTATGTCTTCTATTTCCTTCATTCTCTTCATGGAACCAACGCTTGATGGACAAATCATTTCTATGAATTGTGTCGTAGGCATTCTCGGAATACTGCGTTTAAGAAAACATGCCAATTCACTCAATCTTAAGGGTGGTGTGGAAAAGGCTAAAAAATTAAAGGTTCTGATGTGGAACCGAAGGGAAATTACGATACCAAAATGTAGTCTAGTTTTGGTCGCTTTTTGCCTCATGTGAAATCTGAATAAGTTCTATATTACTCTAAAAGAGAACCATACTTTTGTAGTAAGAAAAACATCTATAATTGCATGAAATACGTCGTGAGAACATGAAGAAAGGTCTTAAAAAGAATGCTCAAGTTGATTTGTGGAGTTACATTTAAATTTGAATATGTAAGGCTTTTGGGAAACGTACTTTGGCTCTGGCCGAATAGACAATGATGCGAGAATCGGTGGAATGAACAAAATGGAAGAAAAAAAAACGGAAGAGCCTCGACTCCCTGAGAAAATCCACGCACAAGGTCTTTATCCACTACAAAGCCTACGTGGAACGAACTGGGGTCCCTACGCACCAAAAGTCCCATGGGGTTTCACTGTTTGAAAAATTACTTAATTACAAACTCAAGAAAAGTATTATTTCTATTTCAATCATAAATGTAGTACTTAGCACAGCCATGTGAAGGTGTGGTCATTTTGAAGAGAAGTAGCAAACTGACTGAAACGATGTATTGTTTGGGAAGGTAGAAAATCAGTATTAAGGAGAACAATATGAATTAATAATTGCATGGTGTATTGGGGAGGGACAATCCAGCAGGATGCTCAACATTGAGTAATATGAGTAAATAACATTAGGAATAAATCGGCAAAGTCTGGATATTCAGGATAACTGTTACCAGTAGGTAATATGAAAGCGTGTTTACATATAAATAAATGCTTTGGTAGAACTTCACCTACTGTTTCAACCACGAGCCGCCACCGCGACGACCCATTCTAACGGAGGTTGTTGAAGAGGTTGCTGTGGCTGCTGTGTACCACGCAGCACGTTCTCTATATTCCGCTACCAGTGCTCGGACAGTGTCACGGGAATTGGCCATCCCATGGTCAATAACGAGGAAAATTCTTCAGGCCATTGTACACTGGTGCCAGTACAAGTTTCACACTGTACAGCAACTGAAGCCCCAAGATCCGCAGGAACACCTTGCGTTTGCCCTTCGCTTTTTGGCGCGGATGGAAGTGGATGATATGTGACCATGACTTATCCTGTGGACTGATGATGCGGATTTTACACTAGAGGGTGCAGTGAACACTCAACTGTCGGGTATGGGGCTCGGATAATCCGCATGTTGTTCAGGAACAGCCATTACACTCTGCGTACGTTACTGAGTGGTGTGCATTCACAGGAACTTTCATTATTGGCCCGTTTTTCTTTAAGGAGATGACACCCCAAGAATTTGTCACCTGTACCGTGAGATCGGCACGTTATATGGACCTTTTAGTGTGATATGTGATTCCTGCGTGACAGGAATGAAACAGTGTGGAGACTACTGTGTTCATGCAAGAAGGGGCAACACCACACATCGGTCGCAAGGTGAAAGATCTGCTTCGTGAAATCTTCGCATCATCTCCCGAAGTTTTCCAGATGCGTAGCCAGCAAGATCCTCCGATCTAAATCCGTGTGACTTCTGGCTGTGGGGATATCTGAAAACGTGGGTCTATCGGGGAAATGTCCAGTCCTGGATGATCTCAAGGTCAGCCTAACGCGATATTAGCAACAATTTCGCCGGAAATGCTGCGAGCAACGGCCGCGAACGCAATTGTGCGGATGCAGCATGTCGTCGATGTTTCTGGTGGACATATGGAGCATGTTATGTAAATTGTTCACTGTAACCGCAATTGTTAATACTTCCCATTTCACCATTTCTTATCATTCACTGGCAATCAAGTTACCCTCACATTGTTCCTAAAGTTGTTTCCTTTGCACCATTTGGTAAAATTAGCTGACCTTCACCTTGTTTCCATTACATTTATCTCACATGTTTGACCTCTTCGCTCAAGATAATCGTCTTATCCATACATTCAGTACCATTTCCACGTGCTCCTTACCTGTACAGCGCCACATTTTCCCCGGTGGCGGAAATTGGAACTAATATTTTTTCCAGCGTAACTCGTTTCCGCATGGTCTCATTAGCACGTTTACCGAATCTCAATGTAATACGTTGATTACAGCCGGCACTGGACCGCCGTGAATAGCAGCACTTTAATTGTAACCACCCGGTATTAATGTCATGTGCACTAACAATGCACTAACGATGCACTAAATACTGTATGTGGTATAACTACTTAAAACTTTAGGGAAAATAATGAGGATTCACCTTGGCGCGAAAGTGGCCACCCAACATTTTTTCCCTTCTCCGTTCCTATTAGTGCACTAACGTTGGGTCGCTAGCACTAACGTGTACTAATGATATATTAACAAACCAATATGATTGAATCCGCGAAGTTTTACGGAAATTTATAGGGTGGGCTAACTTAACGTCAACTTGGCCACCCCACAGTTTTTGTCTTCTCTCTTTTTTTGCATTGGATCACTAATGTTAGTATCATGTGCACTAACGTGTACTAACGTTGCACTAAATATGCACTAACATTCTCGTAGATTTAGGTCCGTATGAGTCTAAAATTTCTTTCTGGGTGAGACTAAATTGATTTTCCTAATTCTCCCTTGATAATGGAGCACTAATTTTAGTGTGATGTACACTAACGATGCACTGAAAAACACATATGATTTGATTCGGGAGAGCCTTACGGGGATTATGGGTGTTGTAAATTTGACGCCAAGTTGACTGTCTACGATTACTTTAATCCACTCCCGGGTCGCACTAGGAGACTAATGTTGGGTTCTTAGCACTAACATGCACTAAGAATGCACAAAAGAACCCACATTGTATAACCGGCGAATGATGTGTGGAAGGTTGTGAGGGGCAAATTGACATCAGCTTGGCCCCCACATATTTTTCATTCTCATCAGTTCCTATTAGAGCACTAACGTTAGGTCTCTAGCACTAACGTGTACTAACGAAGCACTAACGATCCCACATGGTTTAACCCGCGATAGCCTTACGATAGTGTATAGGGCAACTTGACGTCAATTTCACCCCTACAGGTTTTCTATTCATTCTTTGTTCCCATTCGAGCACTAACATTAGTGTCATGTGCACCAACATGCTTTAAGAATGCACTAGCTATGCACTAGCGTTCTCGTAGATTTATTAGATCCGCATGGGTCTAAAATTTATTTCTGTTTGAGGCCAAGTTGACGTCAAGAGTGTCCCACCCGTATATGTTTCCTAATTCGGGATTAAGAGTGTAGTACTAACGTTAGTGTAATATAAACTAACGAACACTAACAATACACTAACGATGCACTAACGAGCATATATGGTTTTATTCGGGAGAGCCTTACGGAGGCCCGTCACGTTGACTGCTTATGCATTTTTTTCTCTCTCCCTGGTCCCATTAGAGCACTAACGTTGGGTAGCTAGCACAAACGTGCACTAACGATGCAGTAGCGAATGCATGTAATCTCATTATCTAAACCCATATGGTGGGGGAACTTAATGGAGCTTAAATGACTCACTTTTCTCATGTAGTAATATTCGAAAGAAAATAATAATACGCGAAGATCGTTTAAATTTTTGGTTGCCAGACATCCCAGTTTTCCGGGACAGTCCCGGTTTTTACTGAAAGAATTTGTTACCCCGAAAAATGTTTTCGGGACGTCTACTTGTCCCGGTTTCTCTCTTTGTAACAGTGAATTAATCCTTAGTGTTCCTGACCCTAATGCTAAAGTAGCAAGGGTATTTTCCATCATGAATGTGCAATAGATGAGGAACGAAATCACCTCTACGTGTCAACAATTGAAGAAATAATTAAATGTACATCCAAGGAACTACTTTAGAGTTCTATGTTCATCTAAGCTAGCAGGAATGTCCGGAGATTATGGTTAATACTAAAGTCTGGCATTGGTTATGAATTTCATTGTAGGTAATTTAGCGTGGATTGTTATTTCCCTCAATATGCTATTTGAATATCATCTTCCTCATCATATTCAACCATTTTCTATCCATTGATGGATGAAGAGTTTTCCCAATTTTTCCCCACATATCTCGGTCTACTGCTGTCCTCATCCATGTTGCTCCTAAAAACGCTTGATTTCATCTACCCATCTCCCATTTGGAGGTCGCGTCGTCTCGCTCATTTCTTTTCCCTAGGAATTCAATGTAGTACATTTTTCGTCCATCTTCCATCTCTTCGTCTAGCTATGGGTCCGGCCGACCTCTACTTCATCATCTTCGCAGTCTTGATTACATTCTCCACCTCTGTTTGTGCGTGAATCTATTAATTTGACTTCCTATCCCTCCTCGTTATTCCTATCATGCATCTTTACATTGCTGTTTGAGTGACTATGGATGTGTGAAATGTCACGGCTTCTCGTTTACAGAACCTGACAATCTTTTATACTACTATTATAACCACTGCTTTTGCTTGTGGAGCAAGCAGTCACAGGCGGTTACAAATAATTTTAGGAAGGTTTTAATAAATGTTATTTGAGACAAAATTTAATTCAAACTCACCAGAACGGCTTTAGGGAGGTTGAGCGGATAGGATGTTATGGAGGGGGAGAGGAGAGTGGATTGGATTTTTTTATTTTTAATGTTAAAATAGAAACTAAGTTTTGATACCGGGAGTAGTTGTTACAAGTTCTACTACTACTGCTTATATGAAGAATTGACATAATAAAACGCGTTTTTTTTTATTAATTGGATATGCTGCGCCTTTATAAAGAGAAAGGTGCATGTTTGAGAATTGAATTTAGTTACTGGGCGATGGAATTTGTAAGACTTATTTTTTAACGACGAAGTGTTTTTTGTTTTTTTAGGCCTGAAAAAAAAAACTTTATATTTTTGTTTTATGTGGCTGAAAAATACCTTTATATTAAAATTGAATTGACTTGGGATAGTAGTATGAATTTAGAAATGAAGCATAGAATTTAGATAACAGCAAATAAACTTTATAAGATTTTAACTAAAACAAAACAACAGAAATAACAAAACAAAGGAATACCAGAGGATGAAGTTCCCTGGCGGATTTGTTGGAAAGTGAACAAAATCAACTTTTGGTATATTTACATTCCTGACTCCAGTTTGAGAGATAGTAAATTTTACATGAAAGGCCTGAGACATTGAATCATTTGCCCATATGTTAGAAAATACATGGCTCCTCTTCTAGTCAATACATTTGTCATAAAGGAGCTGATTTAATGTAATATTTGTAAGCACACTTTAAATTGATATAGCTTTTCTTGCACTATTAGAAAATACAGAAAGGAAAAGTGAAACATAGTATCGACATGACCGGTATGATATTATCAGACATATTTACGAAAAAAAATAAATAAACAGTTCAATTGTTTTTGGTTGCCTTGCACCTACACTGAGGGGAAACAAAATACATTACTAATACATTACTACTGTGTGTACTCACTATATGATAGCCTCCTGTATTTAAGGGGAGATGTACGGCTTTTCGTGTTATCGGACTCTAGTGGCCATATTCTGCTTTGATGTGAAGTTGCGCATCCAAGTTTAAGTCTAGACCTACATAGTGGGCTATACTACATTTGTACAAGGGTTTTGCTCACAGGCTTCCCTACAGTGTGCATAACGTGCCAGTTAAATTACAACAATGTAAAAATATATTTGTACCTTTTTCTCAGAAACTATATATGCAATTTTCTGGAAATTTGGACCACTTAGTTTAGTCATCGAAGTGATTGCTGTGAACCAAAATCATTAGGCTGTCTTGAATAGTTTGACTGTTGCTGATTTATGAAGTATTGGTAGCTATTTTTTACCTTTTATTTATTATATATCCGAGAGTATGTTAAACAATTACAGAGGTAACATAACAATTCTGGTTCATAAAATGCAACTAAATGTAAACAACATTTGTGCAAAGTTTCTTCGCATTACGTAAAACAGCTTTTCAGAAAAAGGTACATTAATATTGGAAAATGTAATTTTCAGAAATAATAAATCAAAAATACACAACGCGGTCTGCGCGCTCAGGAACATTTCTGTGTCCTTAAAATGCTCCATATCCATACGCTTCGTCGTCTTGCGTATCCTCTTGTGCTCTCTTCTTTCTCCTTTTCTTAATTCTTGCTTCCTTTATCAGCTAATTCATTGACGTCTCAGCCTTGGCTAGTTTCTTCTTATTGACATCTCTTATAATTTGCATTGTGAATTTTCCGGGAGTTATTCCTAACTCTTTTAGTACATCAATTCGCGATGCATAACCACTATTAAAACATAATAAAGCATCATACACCGCTATTTGTAGACCTTTTGAGCCTACGAAACCTGTTTTGGGGCAGCGTTGCCAGATCAAGGAATTCAAGCTTTCATTTGGATTCTGAGTTTTACCGTGCAGACATTTTTCTAGGAGTTTTGGATCTGCTCTAAAAGTGGGCTTTATTGTATTAATCACTGCAGCTGGTAGGGAGTGTCTGTGATTATACACTTCCCCAGTTTCTTGCTCTCTGTTGTATCCACACCATGATTCTTTGTCCTTTGGACACAACATGTGCATTGGATTTTCGTCAGTTGAAGACTTACGGAAAAATATTGCCCACACTGCCTTTTTCATGCTTCGAAGGTCATTTACATTTTATCTTATTGCCTTGCCATAATATACTTGTAAGGAATCACTTTCCTTGTTTGTTAGTCTCCCTTTTCCGCCTAATGGTTTTCCATCTTCGAGAATTTGACCCTTCGTATCCTTGAGGAGACGCCGTAGACGTCCTCCCATTCGTTTTTGAACGTGCCCCACACATTCCAGTTTTTCTATGCTACAGTTTTCTCCATATGGTTTACTTTCTACCAGGGATTTAAAAGCTCTGGAATCACCATCACCAAGATACTTAGTATAACGTACACCATACTTTTGCTGCGAACGAGCAAAGATCATTTTTACTCCTTGCACTTGCATACCACCGCTTGAACCTTTATAATTTCTGGAACACGACAACGAATGCTGCTCTTGCCACTTCTTTTCATCAATCTCTGGTGATTTTGGTATTGTGGCACAGCCATAGCAGTATTTAGATAAACATTGTACATCAATAACTTTTCCTGTATCAACACTAATAGCTGATACAAAGACGTGTGTCCCCTCTTCATCCAAGTGCCGTCGACACTTGCACAGAGATCAGAGTTTTTGCTGTTCTCCTCGTCTATAATGTTTTCACGAACAGATTCTTCACATGCTTTCTTCATGTTGGTTTTTGCAACTTGCTGAATCGATGGCAGAATAAGTTTGTTGATTCTATCAAAGCGTTTGGGAGGAGGTGGCATATTCATAATTGAGCAAAACGTTTCACCAGCTTCTCTGCCTCTACCAATACAACGCAATCCATACACAAATCGAACATTCGATTCAAACAACTGTCCTACTTTTTTGACGTATAAAACGAGTGCCTATAATCACAAGCAGTGCAGTGTATTGTAAGCGAGCATGCAATTAAAGCCTGTGAATCTTCATTCGCAATTATTTCCAAATATCCCCTTGTACTACAATTTGAACACACACACGCTGTACACAAAGCATCTGATAACAGTTTCAAGTCAATTACACGGAACCCACAATCATTGTCACAATTATCACGCTCGGTAGTCGTGTTTTCATTTGCTTCAAAAGAGTGACCAGTTTCTCTTGAAATTTTTGGTTTGCAACGAGGAACTTTCCAATCAAACTTAACTTTTACTTTAGGATCTTTCACTACTGCCAGTCCGGAAGAATGTTGATTTCCATGAAATTTTCGTTTCTTATGAACACGTTGACTTCTCCCCATTTTTTCAGCTTCAATAGTTTCCAATACCCACACAACACAGAAATCGTAAAACTAGTGCGAAATGAAGCGTGAAGTCAATGAGCAGCCTTCTCCTAAGGGGAAGAAAATGTGCTAACAACGATGAAAAATATCGCAGGAAACCCGTGGCTTCAGTCAACAATGAAAAATTACGCAGACCGTTGCGTAATGTGGATGAAAAGATTAAGTGTCCTAGAAATTTTGATTAAAATGTCATATACGTCGAAAAGAAGGAAACAAAATAACATATATCTGCATATAAATAAGTTTTTTGCAGGTTTCCGGACACACACACATTTGAAACTTTCAGGAAATATTCTACTCATATCATACATTCAAAAAATGTATAAAACAAAAAATCGAAAATTTTGACCCCAAAGTTTTGGTTGCCTTGCACCTACACTGAGGGGAAACAAAATACATTACTAATACATTACTACTGTGTGTACTCACTATATGATAGCATCATGTATTTAAAGTACAGCCTATATGGCGTTGCATTTTTTCAACGAACTAAGTTACACCATGTGTGGCTGTAAGTTTAGACATTTTACAGAGCTACACATGCATGATTTTCTTACTATGGTATAGATTTAAAACCCTTTATAGTACTTTTAAAAAAATTGAGAACCTTCCGTTACTCACTCAATTGTATCTGCATTACTCATAAATGATGGAAAGATAGAAAATTAAAACAGGCTACGAATTTCTTTGGAGAGAAAATTGGAACAATATTTGAATAAAATAAGAAAAACAATAAAAATAATTATGGGGGTTAGCTTTGAAAGTTGGGAATTAGAACTGAAACGATAGTGGGGTGATTGGCATGCCACTGGCTGACTTTAGTTTAATTATGAGATGCGAAGAACAAACAAAGTAGGTTAGTGGCACCGTTTGCCGTCTCAGCTGACAGACTGAGTTAAACACAATAAAAAATACACAACCCTTTTTAAAAACACATTGCATTGAGAAATCTATCTATCGTGATGTCATCAGCAAGAGATTCATTTACATATCGGTCTCTCCTTTTTGGCGACGTTAGTGTGGTTCCTTGTGACAGTATACTTTCTTTTGGTGTCTAACGTTTCTATGAATATACCAGCAATGTAATAGTGCAATCGGTGTGTCCAGTTTCGCTATCTATAGCAAGCAATTGCTATTTTAGTAAAGTTGTGCTTGGTTGTTTACTTCGCGTGGATCATCATGGACGCGCGGAGTGATACAAGTGGTGCACCGACACGTTTTCAAGCTACTGGAAGTCATGCAGATTCTTCAAATATATCGTCTCAAAAACCATTAACTCATCAATCTAACACTGTCTTATTGAATGATAAACAATCTACTGTAAGTACTGTATAGAACAATAACTTAGCAATCGTTTGTGACGCTACTAGTAGGTTTAAATTTGGAGGACTATTTACTTGGAATCGCTCAAGTTATCGGCCCAGAAAATATTACTCACGCATCGAGAATTGCAGGGATCAGGGTGTGTGTATATATTGCTACTCCTACCTTATTGGACAAACTGCTGGATCACGGGGGCTTTAAGTCAATGATGACATTTTTGTTCCCTTACGAAAATATGTTCAATCTGCTACGAAGGTGATTTTATCGCATGTATTGCCAGACATACCAGACACAGTGTTAAGTGCAGCTTTGGCTCCCTATGGTAAAATTGTTAGTCCTTTTAAGCAGATCTCTATCGGTATGCAACATGAATCACTATCGCACATCAAATCTTTTCGAAGATTAGTGTATATTTTGTTTGCAAAACCTGAAACAGTTCCTGGCTCTATTCCCATTACGTATGAAGGAACACATTACACAGTCTTTATTTCTAGTGACGAAATGTTATGCGTGTAATCAAGTTGGGCACTCGCGCAGGTTTTGCCAGTCAAAAGAGAACTCTCTATCAAACACTACAAGCAAGCAGCAAGTTTCTCGTGGTAGCACACAAAACGAAAAACAAAAGACAGTTTCTTTCTCGACTTCTGAAGCAAAGTCTTACTCAGTTGTTGCAAACGCCAAGGTTAACGAAACAACGTTCCCTTCCCTCCCTCCTCCTCTGTCCCTGATAGCTAAGACCTTGAAGGAAAAGACAAAACAGTCAGTTTCTCCTCAATTGACGAAGTTAGAATCTCCTCTTGTGCAAGGAAGACAACCTATTTCTTCCGTGGCCCCTCCAGAGTCTTCTGAGTCCAGTGAAATTTTGTCTGTCTATCCGACAGAAGATGCTACCGAACTTACCACTGTTTCACAGAATGAATCAAATTCTGCCTTAATTCCTTTTCATTCAGAATCTGTTTCTATTCTTAATTAATCTCAAGCCTCCCCTGAAGATAAAGTTTCGGATCTTTCATCTCCACCGTTTGCACACTCAGTGATTTAATCCCAAGAACCCAAACCTGACGAACCTATAGATTTATCTTCACATCTTTCTTCGAGTGGAGGAGTAAGGAAGAATACACCTAGTTCTCCCACCCCTATAGACAGTTTCCTTAAAAAAGAGAAAGCTGTGGGTGTTAGTGATGACACTTCATCTGTTTGTTCGGATATATCATTTTCATCGCTCAAGCTGAATATATCATTCAGCAAAAGTTTCAAAAAAATCATGCCTATTGTAAAAAGCTTTCAAGTCGAACCCATGGCTTTGAGGGATACACTACAGGAAAAAAATCCCGATGTTACTGACAATAACCTCCGTAGACGCATCCAGCGTATAATTAAAGCTATTGAAGATGAAAGTGTGTAAATTAGTGTTGTTAACTTTTGTGCTTCTACTTTTCATTTTTCTAATGGTGGGAATACTTTCGCTGAATACAAAAGGCCTAGTTTCAATGCACAAACAACTTGCTCTCAGTTACTTTATACAGCGTTCTAAGGCTTCCGTTGTATATGTACAAGAAACTAATTTAAATACTGCACCTGTAAATTCTAAGTTAAGTGACTAATTTTTGGATTAATCCGCCTGTAAATGCAAGCAGCGGAACTGCTATTATGATACAAAATCATTTGTTACTTTTTGGAATGTTTTACGGCACACGATTATTATAGAAGGTTATTTACATGCTTTGATAATTCACTCTGGTGGTTATACGTTTGCTCTAATTAATGTGTATATGCAGCAAGACGAGAATGCCGGTATCGCTCTTATTAATGCCTTAGATACTTACATTCAATCACTCAATTTAGACTTCTTTCTTCTGGGAGGTGACTGGAATGTCACTCTGGCTGGTATAGATCGCTATTCTTGTCTTGAACATAAACATAGGCTAGTAGAACACATGTTATCTTTTTTAGAAGAGTATGATCTAGTTGATATTTTTCGTTTTCATAAACCAAACACTCGACAGTATACTTATTACGGTAAGTTTAATCACCTGCCCCGCAGTCGCCTGGACCGTTTTTATTTTTCTGGAACTTTTTCCCAATTTTTTGACCTTCCCATTGTCATTCCTTCTTTTTCTGATCATGACGGAATTTTCTTTAATTTTCAACTCTTTCTTGTTCCCTCTAGAAGCTCATATTGGCGTTTCCCTAACTATTTGCTGCAGCATGATGACTTTAATCAAGCTATAATATCGTTAATTCAATATTACTACTATTTAGCAACTAATTCAGATGAAATTCTTAGTCTATGGGACGCGTTTTAAATCAGAAACTCAAGATACAGCAAGACGTTTTGAGGCACCTCAACGAGAAAAAGTAAAGGTTTTCATTCATCATCTTCAAGCTATAGAAAATGAGTTTGATCAACTCATCTCTTCCTCTCCTCCGACTACGCATGATATTGATTTATTTTGGTCTCGTAGGCTAAAATTACAAGAATTGTATTTTCAACAAACACATGATTGGTTGCTATCGGAAAAATTTGTAGTATCAAATGAATTTAATACCAGCTCCGAGAAATTTTTCGAACCATTCAAACTAGAAAGGTTGCACATAGTATTCAGAGTTTAAGAGTAAATGGACGCATGACTGCAGACCCTACTCAAATTAGACTAGAAGTTCGTAATTATTATCAAACATTATATGCTCCCATTGAAACATCTTTTTCAAATTTAGATCTTTGGAACTCTTTAGCTTCCCTTTCTCAATTGGCCTTAGATCAGTGCGATGCTGCCATTACACAGGACGAGTTAAAAGTTGCGGTGTCTCAACTTTCGTCACAATAAAGCTAGCGGGGTAGATGGTTTGACAGCGGATTTTTTTCAACATTTTTGGACGCACCTATCTCCTCTCTATCTTCTAATGCTTCAAGCATCTGCTCAGGACATCTTCCTTCATCCATGTACCAAGCAGTTATCATTCTATTACCTAAAAAAGGTGATCCTGCCGACCTGAAAAATTGGCGTCCTATTTCTCTGTTGCCTGTTGATTATAAAATTTTGTATAAAGTTATGGCAAATCGGCTTAGCATTGTTTTACCTGACATTGTTTTGCCCTCGCAAAGTTATTGCATTCCTGGTCGTACGATTTTCGATAATTTACACACTATACGTGATACCATCCATTATGCGAATACACTGAACCTACCTTTAGGGGTAGTTACCCTTGACCAGCAAAAGGTTTTCGATATGTTGAGTCATCGTTATCTTTCTCATGTTTTCCAGGCGTATGGTTTTGGCCCATTTTTTGTTCAGTTATTTACTTTGTTGTATTCTAAGGCTCAAAGTTTAGTTCGAATAGGCGCACATTTCACTGCACATTTTCCTTGTCAACGTGGCGTGAGACAAGGCGATCCATTTTCCGCGCCGCTTTTCTCCCTATCTATTGACCCTTTTCTACGACTTTGTGAACGTCGTCTTTCTCCTTACGCTCTACCAATTGGGGATACTTATTTAATTTCTTCAGCTTATGCTGATGATTGTAGCTTTTACATAAGTAAAGATGAGTTTTTTCAAGAGCTCCATGATGTCTTCCAAGTTTACAGTGAAGCCTCTGGATCCATTTTAAATTCTGACAAATCAACAGGTCTTTTCTGTAGGGCCTTGAAAAACAGGTCGGATACACCTCTGAACTTTTTGTGGTCCAATCAAGGAGGAAAATTCTTAGGAGTCTGTTTGGGCAATGACCCTGAATGGGAAAGTCAGAATTGGGCTCAACTTCTAACCGATATAAACCACGTTCTATCGAGATGGACTCGCTTTTTTCCTTTCTTATCTTATCGTGGATGAGCCCTGCTAGCCAACCAATTTGTCGGTTCCCGCCAAAATCACCGTTTGATTGTGCTCTCGCCTCCTTCCACTTTCGTTTCTATAGTTGTACATCGTCTGCAATCTTTTGTCTGGAATGGCCATCATTGGCTACACACCAAATTCTTACATGTTTCTATACCAGACGGAGGTTTAGGCCTACAGCATTTGCCGAGTCGGTTACATACTCTTCGATTGCAGTTTATTGATTCATATCTACATGGAACTTTATCCTCCGCTGTACGACATCTTAGAGACTTTTTCTTTTCCCAACTTTTTCATTTACAGGGTCTTTCCTTCTTCTTGTCTGACATATTTCCTCCTCGCCAATTACTTACAAATACCTTTTATAATAGTTGTGTCGATAGCTGGATGTTTCTCAAACCTCAGCTTCAATATCAGCAATTATCCATGGATTATCTAAGACGTCTTCCTGTATTATATACCCCTGTTTTAAAGCTCGCTAATTCATTTATCTCTCCTGATTTTCTGCGTCGAATTAATTTACACGTTTTAGAACAGTTGATGCATGCGGATGGAACATGGAAAATAGTGTCTGATTTTGATCTTACAGCTGAAAGGACTTGTACCCGAAGACATTTTCATATTTTCTTGACCAGACTTAAATACAAATGTACTGATTTGATATCCAATGCTCGTAGGCAACCAGTCTTGTCCGTCATCCCTTTTACATATGTAGCCTCTCAGGTATCTCTTCCCCTTTTATCCTTACAGCGGAAACAGCTTACTTTTGCCTTTCTTTCTCTTCTCATGCCCACACAACCTCAATCTACTTCATTATATGTTATACCTACATCACAACCTCCATTTCGTACTTGGTAGTTCACTAGAAATGATTCTCGCGATATTGGAATAACATGGCGCCTCATCTATGGAAGAGTAGTTACCCCAGCTTTGTTATACAAATGGAACAAATTGCCTACAGCTCAATGTCCTTGGTGTCCGACTGTTCCAGCTGGAAATGTCCCACACATGATTTTTACATGTGATGCAGTAACACCTCTTTGGCGTGTCCTCAACCTTTTCATTATGAAGCTCCTTCATTTCCCCTCCTTGTCTCTTGAACATAAATTTTGCGTAATCCAAGGAGGAACATTTGCAGTTCTTTTGTCGAATTATTTATTAATTTTAGCGCGCAATGCTATTTGCAGCCATGCATCTCTTTGCCTTCGTCAAAATTCTCCTCCTAGACCTTCATATGTTAAAATTTTCAAAGCCCATCTACGTCATCGCTTGTTCATAGAATATTTGTATGCTTTAAAACACGGTAATCTAGAAGATTTTTTATCATATTGGGGGTTTTCAAATGTTTTGTTTACCTTGTTGCCTACTGCCATCCAATTTCATTTTTAAGTTATGTTAGTAGTTGTTAGTAGTCTTTTGTAGACCAAGTCTGATTTTTATTTCTGTTTTAAACATGTGATGTAATACTTTAGTTTTTTGAGCTAGAGTTAGTTTTATCGTCTAGTGCATTGTAATTGAGTGCAATCCTCACTGATCAATAAAATGAATGAATAAATGAATCTATCTATCTATCTATCTATCTATCTATCTATCTATCTATCTATCTATCTATCTATCTATCTATCTATCTATCTATCTATCTATCTATCTAGATAGATAGATAGATAGATAGA
>JAGDQP010014166.1:0-45894 GCA_022664845.1 Lepisma saccharinum | reverse complement strand
TTTAAAACTCTATCCTAAAGTTGTCCCATTCAGTGGGGGTAACATTGGGACATAAAACAGATACATATCTTTGCATCTATTCACCACAGTTGAGTTGTAGTTATATTTAGAAAGAGGAGTGTTGTATCAATTTGACTATGTCCGTTTTCGAACACAATTATTGCAAATTGTTTTCGAATTACAAACAGTACCAAAATCGTCTCATTACAAAAACAGTACCATTTATCGGAAGTTGAAACAAGAAATGAATAGGATATGTTCAGTATTGAAACTTCGTAATAAAGAATCTTTAAACCATTGTCTTATTTGTCCCTCGCGAAAAAGATACAAATTTCCTGTTTTTTTTCTTTCTGTTTTTTCGGGCCTGTATATTACTATCAGAAACCCATCGCAATATTAAATGATACTTAAACCATGGAAGTGTGACGGACTGTGCCAACCACGTAAATTGAGCTTTGTACAGAATGAATAGTGATTTCAACGGGCTTATAGTATCCTCTCTCTCTTGAAGTCTTGGAATATTTTTTCATCTTTCCTAATCCCCATTATAGACATTTTGAGCTCTCAATAAAATTATTTTCGTTTTTAAGTTGTTTGGAAACGTGATTTGAATAACATACAACATAGCCTACGAAAATAATTAAATGGTTTCCAGGAAATTCTTCTTGTAAGCGTTATAATCCAACGTTTCTTAGTTATGCTACGATCATTTTTACATAGAAAAACATTAATTTTTAGCGTCATGCTACGTTTTAAAAATCACCTTACCCCTTTAACAAATATGAGATCGGAACGTGCCCTTGTACACTATCCCAAACGCTCTAGAACATAGTTATTTTCAACTTTCTCGAATAAGTTCTATGATAATCGGTTAAAACCTATATCTCAGAAGACAAACAAATCTATTTAAGCGAAAAGCACAAAAGGAACACGATACCGCAGCTCTTCCATCACTAAATAATAGTAATAGAAAAGCATCAGAAAAAAAAAAAAAGAAGAAAAAAAAAGATAACTAAAGAAAATCTGAGTGTACGAATAGTCTAAAAAGGTTTCAGCAATATTTTACGCTGAGCACAGAAACAAAAATGCTAGGACACACTGCTCAACATTACTTATCAGTATGAAATGCTAATAGCTAGATCGATATATTTGTAATTCGACTCAAATAAAACACTTGCAAAATCAGTTCGTTCCCTTGTTTATTTATAAATAATAAAGAAGCATTGGTATTTGAATGGAGGATGATCAGAATTCCTTATGGGGTAAATTTCATAAAGATAAGCTATAACCAACTTCTACCGAGAAACATTTCCTGAAGAAAGTGTTTTATAATACCAGACGTATCCCAAGATGTTGCTTTCTGATCGAACTATTTCTGTTAATTTTGTGTATATTTCTTTTACTTGCAATAAATAAGTAAAGAAGATTATTCTCACCTTCATTAAAGTTAAATTCTTCGAGAAAACACTTTTGGTCCTTTCAATAAATTTATTCAATCACTAACCGAACATTTTGAAACCAGTTGAAGAATATAATTTTCTTTGGAAGTACGAAATTACTAATGTCTATGTTCTGACAAGTATAATCAATTCGTGCATCTTCGGTTTAGGTCCTTCGCCTAACTACGACAATCAGTCGGGGAGGACTTGACGTTAACCAGCGACGCGAATTAGGGCACCAGTCCCGCCCACTTCGCGAAAATTACCGAAGCTTGTCGAGTGAGAAGTCGTCGAAGCCAAGGAGAAGGAGGGAGACCACATACTCTCCTTGCGTCGAAGCGGTATTTTTTTAAAAATGTTATTTAAATGAAACAGAATCCTATACCCTATGATATTTAATTATACAGTACAGTGAATGTATCTAAAGCGGACAGCCAGGATGAATCGAAAATTGTCCGCTATAGAGAGGTGTCCGTCTTGCACATGCTTCAATATTTTCTTATGTCATGCTTCAAGTTACTAAATAATGTCATATACAAACAAAGTAGTATACACTGGCGAATGAGCAATTATAATGTATGAATATAATTAAAATCTTACAATACCCACCGCCGTCTAAATAGTACTTTATGTTCAGAGCACAACTTACAAATAACATTGTTTTTGCACTTTTCGTTTATTACATCTTCCGTATGATTGTATTTCTTTTTAGATAGAGTAAGAGAGAAGTAGAAATGCTCCAAAACGGTATGAAATTGGTTATGTTTGTGTAATTTTTCACTTCATACGGTTTTCTCTCTTCCATCTCCTCTTCGATGTCTCGCATCGCTCTTTTGCGATTTGACCATCCGAGTGGAGGAGTACGTTCTCCCTTCAAGCATACTGTTTATCCGGAGGTGCACGAAAAAAAAATGTCCAGTGTCATCAGCGTTGAAAATGTTTTTGGGACTAATTACGAACTCTGGTAGGCAACTTGTCCAAACATTTTGTATGACAGTCCACATGTTGACAATCCGCTGTTTCTCCTTAAATCACTTTGAAAGTGTCCGTTATACGGAGGTTAATATTTCCTATAAATGACAAAAACACGCCCCAGCAGAAAATAAAGCTCCAATAAATCCACCAAGAGTTTGGCAATAGGTTTCTTCTTATAGCGATGGTCGGGGATTACAAAATATGTACGTTAGGGGAGGTGTCCGTTAGTGGAGGTTTCACTGTATTTTGATAATACATTTGAAATGAACCAAGACTGAATACCACCCTCTTAGGCATGAAGAAACTGCTGTCTGGGTTTGTTTTTCTGGGTTAACTGCTTGGCGGGCTGAGGGCTCCTTTTCCTATTTTCTAGCGGGAGAACAGTCATTCGTTGCTTAGTTCGTTGTGTTGTTTGTTTTAGTTTTTAGTGGATTTAGTGGAGCTTTATTTTCTGTTGGGGCGTGTTTTTGTGTTCGTATTTATAGTGGGTTGATGTATGAGTATTTATTTATTTATTCTAAGATCTATAGCAGGCATATTTGCCCAATTATTGTAGATTACAATCATATTTACAATTTTACATCAATTTTACATTTTTTCCAGATCCCAATCATCTATGGCATTCAGATTATTTTTGAATTTTCGCACATTTCCACTGAAAATATCCAAGTCATTGTACCTAACATTTAGATTATTAAAAGCTCTCCATAGGAGTGATCTTCTACGTGCTTCTGTCCTAAATCTTCTGATATGAATGTTTACCCCTTCCCTGATCTGACTCTTCTGCTTGGCACATACAGCTCCATTCTTTTTAACATTTCTGTCGAATCGTACTCGGAATGCAAAATTTTGAACAAAGTTAGCAAATCTATTCTTATTCGTCTAGTCTCGAGGGTGGAAAGTCCGAAGTTTCTTGTGATTCCTTGTATGATACATCAGAAGGAAAATACGAAGTTCGTCGTAGTGTAACCATTCTTAAGAACTTGGCTTGTACTCTTTCGATTTTCTTCTTGTTGTCTAGGTGCGCGTAGTCGTTCCATACTGGTACCGCGAACTCCAATATGGGATTTACATACATTTTAAACAATTGCAGCATCGTTCCATCAGAAAAACCCACCCTCGCACATCTCCAAATACATCCCATTACTGTGTTGGCCTTCTTCACAATTGCCTTTACATGATTATTTACACTTAGGTCTTTGGTATAGTTTACCCTAGATCCCTAACACAGTCTACTGTTTTTATATCCTTTCCACCTATCCTATACATGTATGTCAGTTCGTTCTGCTTCCTTCGAGATATTGACATCTTCACCGACTTTCCCTGATTTATTCCGAGCCCATTTATCTACTCTATCTATGTCTTCTTGCAGTTTAGTGCAGTCTGCTATCTCCTCGATTCTCTTGAAGATTTTAACATCGTCAGCATATATTAATATATGACTATTCTTTATTTCCTCGTGTAGAGTGTTAATGTAGATATTAAATAGTAGAGGACCAAGTTTAGAACCCTGTGGGATGCCTAACCTCGGCGTGTATTTCGTTGAGAATACACCTCCGTATCTTACTACATTACTTCTGTCCTCCAGAAAGGATTCTATCATTCGTACAAAGGTCGCAGACAAGTTTTAAAACTGTTAGTTTTTTTTTTTCTAATAATTTGTAGTGTACTACAGAGTCGAAGGCTTTTGAGAAATCTATATACAGTGTGTCTATCTGGAAGCCGTCATCCACTGTGGATGCTGCCTCTTTCGAAAAATTCCAGCAAATTAGTGTTGATAGATCTTCCCTTTATAAATGCATGTTGTGCCTTCGAGATGATTCTGCCAACCTGGTTGTACAGCCTATCATATAATATTGTGTCCAGAACTTTTGCTAGTCCAGAAATAACTGCCACCGGCCTAAAATGTTTCGTATCATTAGGTCTATTTGTGAAAGTAGCCCATTAAAAAGAGTAACAAAGAATTAAAATATTAATAACTTTAATCCTGAGACAACAGAAATTCCGATTGTCTTAATACCACATTCTACCCTCGGGACGGGCGTAAGCCATAGTGCTATTACCGCCCATAAAAATCATTTTATCTTTTTTTTATCACATTCTACCAAGCGAAACTAATTTCTACTAGGTTTCAGTGGTAACGAAAGTGTCGTAGCTTTACTTCTGTACTTCAGAAAAGATATTTCAATGCAGACACACAAATAACGCTGAAGAATTTGCCCAGTCTTCAGTTACAAGTTCGGAGTCATAGCCTATGTGCTGTTTTTATAATGCTCCTGAGTTAATAAGATTCGTGACATTACACAGAATTTCAAAAGTATACAAATCGCGACATATTAACTCCTATTTATACATATTCAGGCCAGCAGATACTACTGCAATTTAACTACTTCTACCATAAAGCACTGGGAATGCCTTAGAATGCTATGTTTTACGTTCCTATAGCTATGAAAAGTACTAAAATACATGGAAAATACAACAGTGAGAAGTAAGGTAGCTTTAAGCAATTCCTAGGTACAGAAAACTCTGTTTCTTACACACACACACACACACGCACAAGGTATATGGGTGTGCATAAGGAGGGTCAGCTGTCTTAATCCTTGTATAACAATAAGGGCATTTCTTCCGAAGTTGGTCGTCCGCCTCGTTTTTTGACTAAAAGACTAATGAAAGCTACGAACATTTAAAAATCATCAATTTTTACGTTCAGTTCACTGATTTTATGTTTCGTTCGGTTACCGCGCAGGATGTGAATGTTTATATTTATTATTAATAATTGCTTTCTTGCATTCTTCGTACATTATCTTAAATTGCTGACCATGGGAACGTGGAGGTTAGGTAAAGTTAGCTGTGGTCATGTATCTTTACACTTTTTGATCTCATGTATGTCACAGTTCTTTTCGCCGAAACAAAGCTTACCACACTTTCTGCAATTTGCTGTTAGATCTATTAATCCATGGCTTTCACACAGTTTCAAAGATTTTCCTCGGTATCACCGTATTGTTTCACAAGCTGTAATACTGTTAACTCACATCCAGGGCAACGTCCCTGTACACTTGTAGCGATGTTCACAATATACCAGGCTGTCCCAAAAGTTCTGCACCATACAAGGAGGAAAATGAAACATGAATATCAGAAACAAAGACGAATTTTTATTCAGCAAAGTACAGGCCATCTTGTTCGATGACCTTTACCCATCTTTGGGACAACAGTTCAATCTGATTGCGATACCAAGTGACAGGTTTAGAATTGAAAAACTCGCGGCAGGCAGCATGCACCTCATCATATGAATTGCCGACCACACAAAAAATATGAGAGAGAGCGAAACAAACCATAATCTAAGGGTACAACATCTGGACTATAGGCAGGATGAGGCAACAACTCAAACCCGTCAAGTTCAACTAAGGTGTTGGTCACTCTTCGAGACCGATGACTCGGAGAATTGTCAATTTGCAGCAATAACCTCTTCCTCTTCGTTAATGCCGGATATGTCTCTTTCAGAATGGCATACACTCGGCGCAGTTGTTCAGAATACAGTTCACTTGTTACAGCACGACCCTCGGGAACAAACTCAAAATGAATTATTCCGTCAATATTCCATCAAACACACAGCATGAGCTTTTTCCCAAATCTGTCCTGTTTCGCATTGGCTAGGGCATCCTGTCCTTTTCTCATCCACTGTTTCGGTGTGTCAGGGTTTTACAGAAACACACATTTCTTATCGCCAGTCACAATTCTCCTCCAGAAACGAAGATCACGCGTTTTTTTTAAACAAGGTCTAGCACATTGCCACTCTACGCTGGGCCTGTTCCTCTGTCAGCTCATGGGGACTTTGTCGGGGCTGTTTATTGACGTAATCCATGTCATGCAGGCGACGGTTTACTGTCGATTTGGATGCCCCAACCACTCTTGCTAACACACGTGTACTCGATTGTGGTTCAGCACTCACAGCATCTTGCAGAGGGCCGTTAATGTCCATCGGAGGTCTACCTTTGCGGGGCTTGTCCGCGAGGCTTAAATCACCCGAAGTAATTTTTTTGAACCAACGGGAAGCTGTAGATCGATCCATTACTGCTTCGTTCTCTAGACGACAAATTTCCTCCGCTGCAGCTTTTGAAGTTAGTCTTTTTCCATAAAAAACGTAGCACAGCTCGAATTGCAATTTGGTCCTCACTCATGTTGACCTTTTTGACTTTCCGGTAACACTCGCTACACACGCAGTACTTGCCTTCACTTGATCCCACGAACCGGTCCTCTATGCCTGCCAACAGTTTTCACTGGTGGCGCCACCTATCCTCCCACAGTTTTAACTCATGCAGGTCAGTGTGCTGATTGTGCAAGACTTCTGGGACAGCCTGGTAAATACTCGTTACTTTCCCACAATCGAACCATGCGGTAACCTTACACCAAGTAGTTCCCTCCGCTTCCCAGATAGTTCCATGTTCATCATCGCTTATACAATAAAATAAACACTGTCACTTTTAAAGTAAAATGCTAAGGGCCCGCAGGGCCACCGTAGCTGGACTTTTGGCCACTAAGGCCACTTTCGTCCTTGGAATTTTTTATTATTTAATTAGATTAATAAAAGCTTGTTTGAGATAAAACGAATCGAACTCATCACCCGGACAGCAGACACCCACCCCACAAACAATCAAAGAAATCAATTTAGTTTTGAATTTGAAATTAGAAATAGAAATGCCGCTGCGAAGGCAAATAGCTATTTGTTAGTAAGGTTAAAATTATAGGTTCTTGTAAATTTGGTTAGAATTCAGGGTGTGGATCAGGAATCACGCAGTTGAACTTACACAGGACTTCTTCTTCTTTGAACACTTCTTTGCATTAATAGTTCACATCATATGAGTAGTGTTGCCCACGCATCCATGGAAGCTTATGTAGAAATCTTCATGTTTTGTAATGATAAAGTTAAAGTAAGAATTTACGTTCATTCCTCTGTGAATACTCTCTATTTGACATTTGATGTTATTTTGATATATGGTTGTCTTTCTATGACAATTCATTAGAATTTTGTTTTTTTTTATTTTTTGTGAATGGTTCTTTGCCAACAAAAATGTGTCCGTCCACAGATTTCAGTATGTTAAAACGACATTTCATCATTTCCTCTGAAGCCTGATTTACAGCAGTGTGAAACTGATTATTTAAGTTGTCAGGTATTGTTAATGAGAGAATTGTTGTGACCCATTTGGCTATTTGTAATGAATATTCTTCTATTGCATCTTTAACTATTGTTTGAACTTCCTCTTGGTTAACTGGTGCTTTTGGATTTTGATTGTTTGGAATAGTTGAAGATTTTTTGTTCATGTTGAAATCTGGAGATCTAAAAATCTTTTTGGCAGGTTCTTTAATGGCTTTTTTTGGACGAAGAGGGCAGATAGCGCTGGCCGTTCTATGATCTGTCTTTTTACAGGATGCACTAAAATTTGGTTTAGGAGCAATTTCACATGTGTGACTCTGGTGGGATTGTCCACATCTGTAACAAGTAGGCTGATTCGGACAATTTCCACTATTATGTTATTTGTAACATTTTCTACACGGAAAAGGTCTAGCAACAGATTTAGATGCCTCTATCTTGTACCTATTGAAACCTATGGTTATTCCATTGGAAATGAGGTCGCTCACCAGAGAAGGATCCTTTGTATATACTCTGACGAGCGGAAGTGGGCCTCTATCTCCTTTGATTCTGGTTATATTGGTTATAGGAATCTTTGATTTGAGATGAGTTTTAAGTTCGGTCATATCAGTGTCCGTTGGCACATCTCTAATCACACAGGTGAAGGTAGTTTTTGAAGTAAGAGTCTGTGGTTCGATTTTTTTGTCTTTCAAAACTACTATTATTGCTTTTTGTCCAAAATTTCTTTCTTTGAATATTTTCAAAAAATTGTCTTTTGTATAACTGTCCTTAAATTCTATTTTTAGACCAGTGTTTCTTTCTGTCGGAAATACTGTTATATCTATGGTAGGGATTTTTCCTGTAATTAATTTGTGGAAATTTAGAGGGTTCATAAGTGGTTTGTCAATGTTTCTTATTATAATAGCGTAATTACTAATGCCCTCAGTTTGTTTTGTTCTATTATGCTCCAAAGTAGCTAAATTCTCAGTGTTTTCTGAATTAACATTAAAGGTCTTAGTTGACGCTATCTGATTTGTGTTCTCATAGAAAAAGCTAGGAGTTTGTTTGACTGTTTCTTTGAATCTTCCTTATAATCAGTAATTCCGAAAAACGCTTCCGGTCCGAATTCCTCTCTCTTAAATATCTTGAAAAATTTTTTCTCATCAGATGGTCTGGTAATATATAGCCTCATACCTGAATTGTCTTCAAAAGTAGACAATATGTGCTTATCAATATCCATTTTGCTACAAATATAATTGTGAACTAAATGTAAATCTGTCAATAGATAAGGGTACGTTTCCTTTATGAATAAGCAAGTTATTTTGTTTGGGTTACTGAATGTATCAATCGGGGTTGGACAGTGAGGTAAGGTAGGATGAATAGTTTCTGTGTAATAAACACAACTTCCGTTCTCCTTATATATTATCAACCACACAAACGAGCAAATTATCCATTTCTTCCCGGTAAATTTTCAAAATTTTACTAGAAACGGACGACCAACTTTGGAAGTTAATCCTAAATAAGTTTGTACGATTAATTGTCTAGCTCGTGTATGGACTTGCACAGCCAGCTCTGGCTTAACGTCGTCGCTCTATCTGCATTAGGTCTAATTCTGTAATAAACTGTTCAATGTATTTCACTATTTCGTATGTACAAAGTGTATACCTTATTTAAAATCATGACGGGAAGGGGATATGACGGCAAGGATATAGTGCCATCTATACTATGTCCTTTCACACATATCTTGCCTATAGCTGCAGAATAGGTATTCGAGACTCTATGCACCAGAAACGCAATGAAAATCACCTTATTTAAGTACTTAGCACACAATATAAGAAGCAGTAGATATTAGATTACATCGGAACTTTCACACACGTTTAATAAAATATAATAAATTGATGTTTTGCGTTCCTATAAAATATACTAGAATGCCCATAGGAACGCAAAACGTAGCATTTTGAGGCATTTCCAGTGCTCTATGGTAGAAGTAGCTAAACTGCAGTATTTTAGGCCTTTTCACACTTTCCTTAAAAACTTTGTTTCAGATCTTTATACCTCCAATAACTGTTGTACCATCATGTATGTTAATTTCTGCATCAAGTAATAACATGAATATTCTCTTTGTGTTGTAATGAATTACAAAACAGCCGAATAGGCAAGCACGCTATCTTTTAATTAGAGGTGCTGCCATAGTTTGTACGGAAATTCGCTGAAAAATAGGGCCGTTTCTATTTAGAGAACACATCGGAGATGCCATGAATAATCGTACGATCCGTACATTACACGATCAGAAAATGTAAAGGCTGAGATTGCATACGAGGGATCGTACGAGAAATTGTATCGTCTCAAGTGGCCTTTACTGAGGGATAAAATAAGTCAACCCTGCACCACAGATATCGAATGCTAATTCAACCTAACTCCCAAGAACCGCACTACCTTTCTCTCTCTCTCTCTTCCTACTGA
The DNA here is from genome assembly GCA_022664845.1 of Lepisma saccharinum. Taxonomy (NCBI): domain Eukaryota; kingdom Metazoa; phylum Arthropoda; class Insecta; order Zygentoma; family Lepismatidae; genus Lepisma; species Lepisma saccharinum. The sequence continues at coordinate 35,889 of JAGDQP010014166.1, read as the reverse complement.
AATGTGGTTTTCCTTCAACAAGAAAAGAAGTGTAGAAGAGTAGTAGAAAAGCTCCCAACATTCGTCGAGCCTTATTGAAATATGATTTCCTTTCATCAAGAAAAGAATAGCAGTAGAGAAGCTCCTCAGGCTCCAATATATTGTTAGGAAGAGTACGACAGAAAGTATCGGCCAGGTTCTAAATTAAAGATATAATCAAAGCATTCATCTAGAGTTACTGAGGGGAAAAATAAATCAAACCTCCGCCACTGATGTCGAATGCTAAGTCAAGCTATCTCCACTGAGTAGGGGTGTTTGGTAAGGCTGAAGACCTATCGAACTTTGGATGTGAAAATTTATCGAGTTGTCATCGGTTTCTCGAAACCGTTCGAGTATTTGGAATTATCGAAGTTTCGAGTATTATCGAAATTTCTAATATTATCGAAGTTTCGGGTATTATCAAAATTCGATATCGAAGTTTCAAGTTTTATCGAAAGTTCAGATATTATCGAAGTTTAGGGTATAATCGAAAGTACGAATGTTATCGAAATTTTTACTATTATTGAAAAACCAAATATCGAAGTTTCGAGTATTATCGAAAGTCCTAATAGTATCGAAGTTTCGGTTATTTGAAAGTCTAGTATGGTCAAAATTTCGTGTAATTTTAAAAATTTGATTATTATAGAAATATCGGGTATACCCAAATCTTCGAATATTAACAAAATTTCTGGTATTCTCGAAACTTCGGGTGTTATCGAAATTTCGAGCATTATACAAACTTTTAATATTACTGACATTTCAGTTAATATTACTGAACCTTGAATTGTTATTACAAAACTTTGTTTGTCGAGTACTCAAAAATCCTCCAATGTCACCAAATTTTGTCAACAATGATTTCTTTTTTTGAAGTTGTTTCAGGCCCGCCATTGATACGCGAGACTAATGGAGGCCACAAACACAAAAAATATACATGCCTGACTGACATTCGAATCAAGGACCCCTAGCATCGGAGTGGAGCAAGCTAACCGCCTTTGCTAACAATGTTGGCATGAAGTCTTAAGTGCCGGTAACAATGCGGAAATTAATGTTCGGTTTGAAGAAAAAAATTTTACCTGTAATTTCAAAGGTTTAGAATCTATCAATGGCGCCCCATAGAAGATGGGATGGACGCTAAATGTTAACATGTTTCTTCCTAAAAATAGGGTGATTCGGATTCAAACTTATAGCCGTCCACTCTGTTTTTTTTTTGTTGTTGTTGTTGTTTTGTTTTTTGTTTTTTTGTCCTTTTTATTGTTGTTGTTTTGTTTGTTTTTTTTTGTCCTTTTTAGCCCGCCCTATAACAAGGGACGGGGTATTATGTAACGGCTCGCGCCGGGTGTGGATGTGTGCGTGTGTGTTTTAATGAGTAACAATTTTACGCGTTGCATTTATACACACTTTTTCATCAGTTAATATTAGACATAATGTTCGAAAAATATCCTTCGTTACGTAAGAATATCATGTCCGATGGGCATGGCTGGATAATGTATTTTAATTTCTCCCTACGTCCACCGGATTAATTTGGACATGGTATGGCGTGCTTCAGGTGTGATTAATATTGTTATTTCCCAGAAACCCTTTATCAATTTAATGACTTGAGTTTCGTGCCGCTGTCGATTATACATTTATGTGGATCCGACGAGATATTTAATTCATTCCTGACATCGATTAAATACTTCGGGTTGTTGCTCTTGCAATTATTAATTCTTTTTCGTGTGCGAGTTAATTCAAGTGGTTGTTACAATGTACCGTAGTTGGTAATAATTAAAGAGCATTTGCGTGATTTTATCAAAACGTGAACTGTGTCTTGCTTTTATAAACCCACAGATTGTCTGCTAGAAATCGCTAACTTGCATGAATGAACGTTGTATGTCTTAGTATGCGTGTTTAAAACTGTAAGCGCGACAATGTTCTGCTGACTATAAAAGCATGAAGGTACAATTTCGCGATCTTATATAATGTAGCCACAAATGAATTATGATTCACATTCTCTTCAAACGAGACTCCAATGCACTCTAAACTTTTAATGAATATATGAAAATATTAAACAATACGTAAACTTATAACATATATAAAGTATTTTCAAAAGAATGTATTTAGAATTTAAAAAATATTTTGATCGACTCCAAATCATTTTTTCTTAAACAGACGCGAGCATTGCCTCTTTAAGATATGAAAGATAATGTAACTGTATTTACTTATTACAATAATTTTGGTCTGTTCCGTATACTCTGATTAGGAAAAAACAGCGATTACCCAAGAGCAATATTACATCAGATATTTGCATCGGAAATGAATTTTCAGTAATGTGTTATTGGTTTGTAAAACAATCGGCCAGATCTACAAATATTGTCATTCCAGGTCTATAGACGCCTCTTTTCTTTTGTTGATTTTGCACATATATTTAAACAATTATGTGTGCACGTTGACCGTTCATTCTGTAATTTAATTTTACCGGTACTCATTTGTCAATGAATGCATCAATGTCTACAAGATCAGCAATTTATAGATGTTCTATTTATAGGAACCTCCAAAATCGAACCGTATTTAAGCTGTATGGTCGTTCATCGAGAGGGTAGTTTGTGACTACATAGAAAAGTGTACTGAGGGCAGAGTGACCAATGGCATTTGAACATTAAGGGGAAGAGTTCGTCATAGCTCCTGACCATCGATCCTGGTGTCAGAAACATGCATTGAGCTATATACATAGTGAAGTGACGTTCTCCTATCTGCACACATAAACATGCACCTCTACACTCTTACGCATGTCCCCATGATTTTATTAGATCTAAAGCCGTGCTCGACTGAAACAATTACATGAACATGGATCAAATGTTAATGTTAACCAAACATTAGTTCAAACATGGTTTCGTACAAGTTACGCTCGTTTAGCACCTTCTAAAACATACTTCATGAGTCTGAACTTTCATTTCTTTGTATCTCGTCAGGCTTATAAAATTTGTATCTTGGATATGTCATCTTGTTTACCATTCTGAAATCCTTAGTTCTACTAAATTAGCAACCAACAAATGTATCCATCGCTACGAAATTATCACTCCTAATTTCGAGTCCCACTGTGTAAAACTGATGTTGATGAACTAAAGGATGGCGAAATTCTTGCGGTTAGCCTCTTTCAAATGAGCATCCTTAATCAATTTGAAGAAGCTTTACAAGAGGATCTTCCGTATGCGTCCGTTTTGTTGAATGAAATAAAGGACATAAAACCCTGAATTCCGTAACAACATATTTTAAGAGAAACAAAACGGTCTAGCATCAAGGCAGTTACAAATTTCATCAAGATATATACAACATAAGCTTCCCTTGGTCGCAGGTTACTCGTCTGAAGGTACTAGGTCTTTTTGACTTACTAAAGGCGCTAGAGGCACCTCAGCAAATTGATAACACAATCAATAAATGACAGCAGAAATAATATTCAAGAACACTAGAAGCCAACACGAAATTTACTTCAAATACGTGTTCAAAATTAATAAAACATATACCATTATCAAAATCTAATCCAAAGATACAGGTATGTTAATTTAACTATATTAACTGTGACATATGAAAAACCTAACAGCTGTTACAGATTACAGTCTCGTTTGTAAATCTAGAAAATTTACGGATCATTAAGAATATACTGTTTTATTTAAAATAATAAACTCTTCCCTTTTATTTAGAGGGCTAAACGAAATATAAAAGCAACATTTAGTTGAACATATTTTATGCTTTATATCTTACCTATGTTACAGTCGTCTAACATTCAAGCGAATTCACATAAAAGACAATATCATTGCTTGTCTATATCTAGAAAAAATAAACTAAAAGTAAAAACACTACTAATAAACGATACACATGGATTAAACAAATAGTTATATAGATGTGCCCCACGATTTGAACTAACATTAAACAAATGAAATAATCAATGTGCCCTAAATTACTTCAAGTTAATTCGCATATCAAATCGACTGAAGTTCTCAAATTAAACATTCTTGAGTGGTAACATGACAAGAAACATTACGAAAATTTCACGAATGTTGAAAACTTCATTCTGGAGCTTTGGTTTCAGGAGAAATTTCGAATGCAGTCAATAAAAGCAAAGTTTCAACAACATTAACTTCCTTATACAATGAGCTTTTAAATTTCTCAGAGGCAATGCACCATCCAACTGCCCTAAAAGTCATCAAAGTATTCTCTAAAAGTACTTCCGTAAGTCCGAGAATAAACTATACTAAAGATATGGGTTCTGGATTGCATTAATAGTTACTACGTAGATCAGTCATTATTCTACGAACTACCCTGAAAATGTTGATAGAATGTAAATTGCGCTAAAGAATATTTATACAATGTAAATTACACTAATTATATATTCATACAATAAGTTACGTTAAATCCTATTAAAGTACCCTTATGAATTTCGATCATGTGTTCACACGTGAATAAACTAATAATTCTGAATGTAGCACTAAATATTTTCACATCTATCTGGGCCTATATACGAAAATAGAAATTATGTACAAATCTGTGGATGAGAATAAGGAAACAAATTTCATAAAAAAGAAAACATTATTGTACCTTCATTCCAAATTAATTTCCGCTAAACGGTAAACACTTAATTTTGTGGTTACTAAAAGCAGGAATTCTAGTAACCTCTTAAAGATGTAGTTTCATTATAGTGTCAACGTGACGTTCACATTAATATCTCTGTATTTTCCAACATAATGTAAGAAACGAAAATAAAAATGTGGATGATTTTGAAAATTACTGTGTCTAGCGCCTTCTAAGAAATATCTCCATTCATCTTTTACTTATATTCATTAAAATAATAGGCTTCATAATTTTACATTATGCTTCTTTATATGTTCACAAATTTTTAGGCATATTTTTTGGGGGAAAATGTGGTTCTTCAATAGATCTAAAATTTCCTAACATTAATGAAATAAAAAAATATTAACAAAACTAGTTTTATATATTTTTTTAAAGTTAAGATACCAATATAAAAGAATAAGCAATACAGTATACAGGCTGAGGAAAAAAGGGGAACCCAAACCACAATCGTTTCGCTTACCTTTTATTCACCAACCTGTACTACTTTACCGTGTACGTGAAACTGCTACTGTGAGAAACCAAGAAAACTAAAATAACTAAATTAACTTACTTCATAACAATTATCTACTCGTACATCAAAAATAACTCTGCGTTGAAAATGTTACACAGTCTTCTCAGAAAATTACAACTTATACATGCTTAAGAATGATAATTAACAAACAGAAAACACAATGCAATAAATTTACCCTTTCAGGTCTGAGCAGTTTTATGTTAATTGACTGTTCATATTAAATCACTTTAACCATGTCAATCAGGATATCAAATGAAGTTAGACATACACGTATTAATAATGCTCAGTTAAAATCCATGTTTCCTGACACAACACTTCCTGGAACAATAGACACACAAACTCAAAATGATTCCCTGAAAATCCTTTCAAAGTATCTATGAACTGTATAATGCAACTTGAAAAGTTTCTGGAGAAATTGATATAAATTTAATGGTGGAAGTATATTCGAAGTGTTTATATGTTGTTTCTTTTGCTGTATATTGTGCCATTGTTTTCACAGTTTTGCACGTTTGCCTAGTACTTCAGAGGATGACGAAGACCCATCTGGAGAAGCCACAGCAGAAAACCGCAACAGTGGACCATAATCAAGAAACACAAGCTCGATTCGCTGACTAGGTTTAGTGTTTCTCAGCAAAGTAGTAAGCGCCTTTCATAGAATCATTGCACTATATAAACTAAGCAAACGTTATTTCCGAAATTCTACTATCTCCATTGCTTTTTTTAAAAATCATGGCTTGCAACTTCGAGAAATAACCAACCTCATAGAATATACTTCTCTCTCTCAATCTAAGAAGACAAACTGGAAATTTGAATCTAGAAAGGATATATAAAATTTGATGTAAAGGCCTGACCTGTCATAAACATTACCAACCTGTCATAAAATTATATATTTCTTCAAATGGAACGATGATTGTTCTGCAATAATTATCAACAAAAAATCTAAGATACCGAATGAACAGTTGTAAACCAGATAACAGAGCGCTAAATGTCTGAAATACTATCAAATGTTGTACATTGTCCTGAAAACGGTTCATATCTCAGGGATTTGTAAGGGAAAAAAATGTTTTGCATCCCAATAGAAAGTATGTTCCAAAGTAGATGAAATTATGCCCTAAATTTATTGGCGCGTAAAGCCATGTTTGGACACTAATACTATTTGATTTGTAAATAACGGGAACATTCTGTGGTAATTCTGAACTTTACAAGGAACAAAACTCCTGCTTACAAATGTTTTCCGGAGGGGATTTAGTTCGAGATATAATGCAATGGAAAATTTGACTCACAGTATTTAACCTAACATATTTTACACAGTTTCTAACACTCCACTGTATGTTTAATGTATAATGTTCACCACTACTATTACTTATCAAATGTGAAATAAATTGACGTGATACTATTTAAATAAAATATTACTTCATTCCAGGTTGATAATAATGTCAACTGAATTATATCAATTTGTATTTTCACGTCTACTCGAAGTTTTATGCAAACGGACTTCTTCGGTTTACATTACGGAGTACCGTAATGTAACTTCTTTGATTTACCATTACTTATTGTAGAGCTATTTCCATTGAACTTATCATTGTAATCGGCCTATAGGTTGGAAGTTCGATTACGTATATCACAAAAACGGAGTGATCTACGGCAAGGAACATACACAAAACATTTTGTTGACTTTTCCGGTGGTGCCTGTCAAATGGATCAGACATACAACAGTACAATATATATATATGTTACTCATCTTCTTTTCACCGTCAGTCTGATGTTAAAGATTTAATTGGTTGAGCTGCTCAGTTTTAATGCAATGTCATCTAAACATGTGAAGATTCTATGTTCCGCGCTTTTCTTTTTCTCTTCTGTTAAACGAAGGCTATTTAAAAGACGCTCACACTGCTTTCTCACTTTTTCTATTGATTTTTGGGAAACAACACATTCTGAGAAAACGAATTCAAGTATTTCCCAATTTTGTTTACGGACCAACTTACGAACAACTTTTTCGCCTGAAGAATCAGAAATGAACGTTTGTTTATCAGTGGCGGGTAAGCTCTTCAAGATTAGATTGAATAATCTATTATCACAAATTCCTAAGGTACAGAATAATAAATTTTGACGTACAGCATTTATTTTCAAATTACTGGGTACTCGTTGCCATATATCACTAAAACACAGTTCGTAATTATAGTCTTCATAGCCTTCCGTGATAGAACATAGATTGATAGATAGGAGATCGAAATAATCCTCAACAGAGCACAAATCTTTCGTTTTCTCCATGATTCCTAAAAATAATTCTTGGAATGGCCAACATAAGAAATATTTTAAAATCTTAGACGGAAAATTATCAATATCATGTACCGTAAATAGTTCCATCAGGTGTTCCCCGTCCATTGAAAGAATAAGAAAACACAGTGTATCCTTACACAAGCTCGAGACAAAGCTAGAAGGAAGTATTGAAAAGAACTCTCTGATGCAATATCGTCGTATGGTATCCCGCAAAACTTGGTGTCTTTCCTGATCAGTTAATTTCTCTAAAAAATACATGCATGCCGATCTACTATCTTTCTCTAAGGAATATACGAAACCCAATGCGTATATACTCATATCGTAATTAGGAGCAAACATTCGATACAGCTCGAAAATATCGTCCGGAACTACTTCTTTCCTCATGCAATATATCCAATAGGAAACCATACTTGACTGATATTTCATGTCTGCTGAAGCCATATTTTTAAAAGTTTCGTCTAACTCTTCCCACAGTCTAGAGATATCACTTTCAAGACAAAATGTGCAAGCAATTTCAAACCGAGTATGTAAATCTATAGTTTCATCTTTAACCAAGATTTCGGCAGTTTTTCTTCTGTCAATTGTGCCTAACGGAGACCAGTGAAAGTTCAATGGAGCTTCATCGAAATTGAATTCCTCTGCAAGATAATTAATCCACACTAGTAGCTGTAAACCTATTGGCTTAATAAAACACAATAATTTGCTTTTTAACACCTCTGGCAATGAAAAACTTTCCGCCATATCCGCTATATCTTCCTCTAGTTCTTTCCATTTATCTTCTCTTCTGCGATAACCACGTGACAATTTGCACTCAGATATTTCACTCAGAATTGCGTCGTGGGACCACAGCGATGCAGCCAACGTCTGACATGCCATCCGCTCAAGAGAGGGTACAAAATTACAATTAGTCGCCATATCTTTATATTATCCCTTACGTTGTAGTTTCAAGTAGTTAGCTCCTACATTAGTTCCTTATAGACACCAGATGTAGGACTGAATGTTGCAGCTCGCGTGGAAGGAGAGGCTATGTGACACTATTTCTCGATACTCATATATAAGAACATTCTTCCCCGAGGAAAAGGAACGTTATAAATTGGGAACTGAAAAGAAAAGAAATAGATATTACATAAATAGAGGTAGATAATAAAGTATCACATGTTGTACATTGCTCAATGCAAGTAATTTTAAGTGTTATACACATTTGTAACATGAACTCTCAGCCGCCATAATCAGTTTTGGGTTTATAACATTTGAGAAAATGGCCTTATTGTAAGTTTCTTTATCTCAAATCGCTCGCAATTCTCAAAATCCAAATTTTAACGAACTAGTTAGTTTAAGTCTTGTACTGTAAGCAGCCATGGTGGAAAACAGCCGCCAAATTCTCTTTCTGGGCTATAGCTTTCGAATGAATGGTCCTATAGTAATCATTTTAAGTTGTTCATCTTTCTCTAAATGTAAATTTTAGCGAACTAGTTATTTCAAGCATTTTAACCATTTGGAGGATGCACACTAAACTGACAGATTGAACAATGTCCGTTGAAGTACATTCTTTTTTACTACAACATTTGAGTGAATGGTCCTATTGCAATTTCTCTCTTCTAACAATAATCCCGAAATGTGAATTTCAACGGGTTCCAAGAATTGTAGGCCTTGACAGTACGCATTCAGAGCCGCCACATTTAAAATATGTACTCCAAAATAAGGTTTTCTTTACTATCAATTTTAACAGAATTCTTCTATTGTGGTACTCTGAATTGTTCTTCATTTTTTCACCATTGGTGCGTGGTAACCTCGGCCCTGTTCATGGCATTTCTGGTGGACAAACACCGTGTGGGTGGGTTTCCTCGGTGTCCTCCCGTTTATTTCTTCATTCCATCAATTCATCCATTATCATCCATTTGACCTGGGCCAAAAGTTGTCTAAAGAAAATAAAGTTCAACTCTTCACAGAAATAGAAAGAGCAATTTACAGAAACATGTTATATTTCTTGTAGAATTAATATTTAAATTTATCTGCTTACATGTTTCAACAGAATTTCGTTTCTTTCTTTCATCAGCGTGCGTATTGTTTCAGTACTTAAATTACGAGGCCCTTTTTGATTCCAGAATTAGAGTTGTGCGAACTGTTTTTATTGACAAACTTTGTACAATGACTTTATAGAGACAGTATAGTGTTCATGTTCTGTGAAATAGGTGCTTTTTGTGGTTTTCTTTCGGCTTTATTTTTGTCTTTTTACATCAATCCAGAAGCAGATACGTAAAATAAGTGTTACTCATTCGTGAGAAAATTTTAAGAAGTTTAAGTTCAGGTTAAGTAACTAAGTGTAACGTTGAATTCAGTATATTGCATTTGTTTCTTCAGTAAATGACGCTGTAATTCAATCGAAGTCAGTGTTTGTAACATTTCCTTCTCAATACAACGTTTGTTTTCATGTCAGCTCAGCTGTTAGTTTCTTTTCTCTTCGATTCAGATAGCAAATGTTTTAACGTTGTATTAGATTATTAGGGTTTATCATTGTCCAAAGTTATCATGGTGCGTGCTGCAGAAATATTTTTCAAAAATCTGCTCAAGCACATAAAATCACAATTTCACGGATCATACCCCTTCTATCCTGCCGACTTTGCTCAATAAGATCATGCACGGAGCCCAGAATTAAAAATGTGACTCAGAGACAAAGTATCATTTAGTACAGCTGATAGCATTCCACAATTTCAACGATAGTAGATGTACTTGCATATCTTTATTTGACATTTTTTTATTCTTGAATTCTGGCGTTCGCTTAGTTGTTTTACATGTGAAGTATGTAAAAACGAATATTTCCTGAAAGTTTGACACAAAAATATTAATAAATAATGAAACTGTAACAACAAAACAGAAACATGATGAAATGATCGAAAAAATTTTAGCCGTCCTTTTTTTATGATTGTAGGAAAACCATTCCGACGATGCGTACAACACTTCAAATAATTACTTAGTCACAAATAATAAGCTTGTATAGTTTTATGCTTTGACGTGCGCACAATTTTCGACATATCTTTCGGACTAACAGCAACAAAGCGCTACGCTCAAATGAACACCTAAAAGTGAGTGCATAATGTTTAAAACGATTACTTCAAGCGTCAATCAAACATGGCTGGTTAAGACACGATCTCTCTAATGTACCTGCCACATAATCTTATAATTCCTTTATATTTCAGAATAGACAGAAAGAGTATTGTAAATGAGACATTGTTAGCATTAGATACAATGTTGCAGAAGTACAGAAGAATCACATTTCTTTTCTTATGGTGTATATTGTATTGCAGTAAAACTGGCATTTAGAAACAGAAAAATGTAAAGAAATACGAGTATATTATTTAAATAAGGTAAAAACTGTACGTAGATTTTCCAGTAAGTATTTATGTGGAAGTTGATGAAGAATCATTATTGACAATTCACGAATAAGCAACACAGATTTGGGGAACTTAAAATTGTTTCTAGTAATGGCATTATACATTCTTGTCTTTTTTGATATGTAAGTTTCTAATACTCAGACTTAACGCTTTAAGGTCATAGATATTATCATCTTGGTCAATTGTTCTAATATAGAAAATCAATAAGTTCCACGATGAACATAGTGCAAAAGGAAGATAATATGCGTTCCATCCCATACTATTACAACTCTTGACCATTTTCTACTTATAGTTTGCTGAAACGATCTTGAGAAACGTTTTCACTACAGAGATACACATCTGGATTATATCACATCTGGCACACAGAAAATACATGTACTAATAACGTTTTAAAATATGATGAAAGAGTAGAAATACACATGCACAAATACTTTCAGGAAATAAAAGTAAGACCATCCTGGAACATAAATAAAATAACTAAACGAAAATATAACAATATCAATCACATTAAGATTTATAGAAACAAATCATTAGAATCTTGTTGAAAAATATGAAAAGTAATTATAGGTCATATTATACAAGCGATTACAACAAATACAACTTCCAAACAAAAAGAGAAGAAAATTCAGTTGCAATGAAATAAATAAGAATAAAAATAACGCACTACAGGAATAATTAAATCGCAATAGAAAGAAAAATGACTATATTAAATATTTAAAATGCAGCACGTATATATGAAAAACAGTAACGTCTCGAAGCTCTGACACATGGCAAGTGGAAATTGAGCTACACGGGTCTTTCGAACAACCTCGCTTCTACTGTTTTACCCTTTAGCCAATGAGAGTTGCTGGGAATAATATCCAAGCAACTTTTGGTGACTTTGTGGCACACTTCTGTCTACTACCTCAATATTTTCTGAAAACACAATTATCCTGCGCATGCTTCATGCATGGAAAGAGAACTCATGTCGAATCTGCGAATATGGAGCTTGTGGGAAAACAGTACGATTGCTTTGTGACGAAGAGTAAGTCATCACAATCCAGAGATTCACGAGAACATTATTATTATTAAGAATAAGATGATTTTTCTCTACGATGCGGAACGTTGAAACAGACTGACTTCTCCAGTCAGCGACGAAAGTTGTCCCTGTCCATGGTTTTGTTAAGGGGTTTTCCTTCTAGAATGAATTCATCATGGACGAGATCGTACACACATACACGCGCGCACACACACACAAACCCAGATAGCAAAGTTAGTTGGCTGTAATTCAGCATTCGAATTGCCACTGAGTTGCAAGAGTTGCGAAGAATCGCAATACAGCAAGAATGCAGTAATTTAAATTTACAGCGATGTGGAAAACCTCTTCCACTGCAATTGTGTTGAACGCTTTTTCCAAGTTGTACAACTCCTTTTTTCTTTTATAGTAGTTGTAAGGTAAAATCTGATTCAGTTTAGTAGCACTTTCATGTCAACTAGAACTGTTGAGGCGTAATTCCTACAAGTTGAGGCGTAATTCCTGTTTGCAGCAATTTTACGGGAGCTGCCGATCAATTTTGTGATATGTTACATTTGCTATCTGGGAACACACACACATACATGCATATATACATAGATAGATACTAGAGTACCATTTTGAATGTGATTTGCTAAGCCGACACCCTTTATGTCATTATTTGTCAAGAGTTCGAAATTTCTTTAAACAAAAGAAATTTATCTTGTTTTGGTGTCAGGAATTCACCCTCAAATTGTTTGCAAGCTCAAATATCATTAATACCTTGTACATAGGGGAGAATGTTGCATCTTGAGAATAATGTGCCTTCGACCAGTCTTGTGTCTAACTCCCTATGCTATATAGTGGCTACTCTGTATATGTGTAAAACTTCCCAGGTAGTAAGTAGCCTTGTGGATATGTTGTATTCACATGGCTGTGTGTTATTTTAAGAAAAAACACATTTCTGATAATTAAAAGTACCTTTTTTCATACTTAATTATTGTTTTATAGTGTAGTTACCGTAGCTATTTTATGTGATATCGACGTAGGGAATATGGTTGCCAGGTGTTTAGAATGTCAATACGGTACAATTCATGACAGTTAACGCAAGGAAATTTCATCATCCTGATGGTTATGCAATTCTCGGAACAGTAAAATTTGAATTTCTGATTATCATAGTTCCTGAACTTTTATTCCTATCATCTCTCAATTTGTTTTTAAGAATTAACAAAAATCTCAACAAATACGTTTGAACTAGGAATGCTCAGAACAAAGACATCAACATCAATGTATTTGGAATAACATCTATGCAACAGGAACTTTAGAAAGGGAGAAAATCACATATTTTTTAGTTCACATCATTGACTTGATAATTATTATAATATGACTTTGGTGATGCTGATGAAAGCAAGTAACACAGCCAGCTTAGTAAGTCAAATTTCATAGCATCGGGTGAAGTGGAGAATCGGTAAATGAATAGTTGTAATCACGGCAGAAGCGAAATGTTTAAATACGGAAGACATCCCATAGGCCCTTAAAACGGGACAGCATTTCTCAGTCAAAATCCGGTATAAAACGAGACACATAGTAGGGTAAGGAAATACTACGTATGTGCACTTTTTACGACTGTGAACTTAGCATCGCGTTCTTCAGCAACGAATTCAAAATGTAGTAGGCTCGTCCCCAGAACCTTTAAAAAAACTATAAGCATTAGTGTTGCAAACTCATTTATTATTAGTAGTAGTAGTTAATACTATGGCGCTGACATTATTATTAGTAGTAGTAGTACCAGCAGCAGTAGTACTAACGAAATAATAGTACAAATAAAAATATTGGAAGTCTCCAAATATCACAAGCTATTTTGTACATTGAAAAAAAAACATTCTTGTAACGCAAACTATTTCACCTATTTCCTTATGTAGAAATCACTTGCTTTCAAAAAAAATAACTGTGGGGAGAAAGTTTAACATCGAATTATTTTAAAATGTCTTATCAGAGGTCTCCAAATATTACAAGCTAATATCATTATTACTATAGTAATAATAATTCCAATACCATACTATTCATTATTAGTACCACTAGTACTATTACACGTGTTACTACTATTACTACTAGTAGTAGTAGTATTGATAGTAATACTAATAATAATTATAGGAAATGATAACTATTAACTAAAGATAGATTGCAGCACTGACGCTCACAAGTATTCAAACGGAATCGCTGATTTCACAACAGATTTTGTACCACGTCTGACGTCACAATGGATATGAGAAATTTCGGCATCATCACTGAATGCTAACCAGCATCGGGGTGAATAGGAAATAAATTTCACAACAAATTTGGATCATGGAGAGTACAGTATGATATCTGAATTTTCTGTGCATAGCTTTCACTCAGTTTTAAGGCCACAGGATATAATTGTTTAAGATGTAATTCATATTAGGAAAGTACATGGCTTGCAGCGATTTGAACTATCCAAATTACCGGTAATCTAATTGTTTGTGTTGATTCAGAATTGTTTCTTTGTTTATATATCACTGACTTACCTGCATTAAGTTAGCAAATTAAGATTTATTATTTACAAACCTTTCTTTAGTATACGTCGAATACTGCTTTCGTAGGTGAGTTAACTTGAACTACCTAATCTCTGCTAATAAATACACGGTCACTGTAACTTACTATTTCGGTTAACAGATTGGATACTTTAAGATATTCGGTTGAGGAAATGAACGCCCTACACAACCTCAAATAAAACCCAGGAAAGCTTCAACTGAACTGAAAGGTGTATTCAGTGTAATGACTGAATTCGATGGAAGTCGGGCCTCTTCAAGGAAAGTGATTGCTCCGACGGGAACGGTTTAAAGTAAAATTGAAATTTCCTTCTAAAATCATAACATTTAAGCTTGTACTACACGGATAAAGACCCTCGTACACCATTCGATAAAGCTTGAACAAGTCGTTGAACAAGAAATTTGATCAAAATGACGTCACGAATCATTGACTACACGCAGGAAATCTCTTGAATTCAAGTCTTCTCATTCAATACATCCTATTTAGAACCTGTCCTATTTTTCTTGAATTCAACGCAGTGATCTACCAATAACATCGCTGGTGACTTCTGTCACACGTGACAACACGTGACTACTGTGCTTCCGGAACGCTAAAAATTAAAATGTCGACATGGAGCAGGGCTACAACCGTTACATTGTGTAAAGTCCTTGTTTATATGATGCGAAATAAACATATGATCAGAAAATTAAAATAAAGTATCTCTACATGAAATTACATCGCATCTTGCTGAGGTAAAGTGTACCTGATGTTTCTTCTGTAGTTTTTGTACAATCACTATTGCAAGCCCTACTATAATTCCTAATAAAGTATTGTATTTAGACGCAGTAGGTTATTAATATTTAAAGGGCCATTTAGTTGCTCATTATTTATCTGGAAAGGTCGAGTTTTTATTTACTGTATGTAGGAAGTTAAAAGCTGCAAAACATAAAGTATCTGGGTACACTTTACATTACGGCACGAAAAATTGAAATCTTTTCCAACGTGTGTGGAAGTTTTGTAACTTAAAATATAACAGTTTTGAGTCATGGAAGTACAATAATAAATTAGAGTGAAGTAACGAAAAGTACTTGGAACTACTTGGCTGCTTCCACGTTGGTGAGCGAGCACATTAAACTGTACATGAAGCAGCGAAAAGTACTTGGAACTACTTGGCTGCTTCCACATTGGTGAGCGAGCACATTAAACCCTACATCGCATATAATAAAAAAATCTAACATTCTTTAACCCGCACTTGCTTATTCAACATTTTGGCCATGATTTTTGTAGCAAATCATGTGTCATTCATAATACGACGTAACGCTATTAATATTCCTTTCCATCTCCACAATCTGAATGTAGCTTGTCTAATGAATACAAATAAATCTATCCCTCCATATTTGTTATGTTTATCACCTTAAATACATATTTAGCGAAATAATAATGACACATGCTTTTCCTAACACTTTTTGCATTGCCCACTGCCGTCATGTGTTCGTAGAAGTATCTGCGATGTATATTTGCAAGAGAATGAGTTTTATAGAGAGTACGTATGGCTCAATAACTGGAGGAATTTCCAGAACATAAAGTTCTTCAATCTATCCAAGTCACTTTGTGTATGTATTCTCCATGCACGTACTTTTCCCTCGCTCACCACCAATCTCAAAGAAATGTTCATGCACCAAAAATAATAAATTGACACAAAACAAATATTTTTATTATAGTCCTCTTAAAATGACACTTGGAGGAATTAGACTAGAATATATTTTATTCCTCCATAGGTCAATCATATCAATCTAAATGTTTCAAAACATTATCATTTATGAGGAATATATTAATCTGTCATTTGAAGAATAGAATAGTCTTCATCATCATCACTATCTATATCAAAACTGTTTACCGCACTGGTTCACTATCTACGACTTTACTTGTTTCCGTATGTGTTGGAGGGGTGTACATTATGTATATTATGTGTACAACTCCTATCCAGTGTCGGGTTACCGGTGTGAGTCATATGTTCGTTGCGCTTTTCATGGATAATGTGCAGCACCCGCCTCCCCCTGTACCATAGAAGCCTATTCGGCGAAGTACATCCCATCACACTGTATGGTCCTTCTCCAACGTTCCACCAGTGACACAAGCCCCTGACGATACCAGGCTGCAGGCTTTGAAGCAAAGAACTCAGTAATGCCAGTTGTTACATCATTCACGGAATTGAATTGTCTGCCCCGCAGGAAGTGTGCCATGGAACGCAAGGTCGGGACTGTAGGAGTGGGGGGTAAAATGTCCACGCCATCCATGTCCGCAATGTGCTGGTGGACTCCTCTTGACCTGTGGCATGGAGCGTTGTCAAATTGGAGCAGCAGTCGCTTTCGGTTCTCCATTGCTATATAACGACGGCGTACAATGTCGTATACCCGTTGCAGCTGTTCAGCATACAATGTCCCATCTACGGAACGACCATGTGGAACGAGCTCCCAGTGCACCGAACCTTCGAAATTCCTCCACACACACAGCATTGTCTTCTCTCAAACCGCCCTCTTTGAACCACTGGCTGCGCCTCGGTACCTGATCGAAGCCATTGTTTCCCGGTGTCAGGATAACGAAGAAAGAACCACTTTTCATCATTCGTGATGATCCGCCGCCAAAACCTGTTGTCAGTTGGGTTTCGAAGCAGTTTTTCACACAAGGTCACACGTTGTTGAGCTTGAGCGGGAGTCAAATCATGGAGAACCATTCTCGGTTGCCTAGAGCGAAACCTATGGGGAACCATTCTCGGTTGCCTGGAGCGAAACCCATGTTGATGCAGATGACGAACGACACTGGTTTGAGATGTCTGAATCTCATCTGTCAGCTGACGGGTACTAGTTAATGGGTTTCCATCAACAGCGTTCAGGAGGGCATCGATATCCGTCGTCACAGGGCGTCCACTCTTGGTCTTGTCATCGAGATTAGTGTCACCAGACCGAAAACGTTGAAACCACTTTCTAGCTGTGAACGGGTGGACAGTACCTTCACCTTCTATGGAACAAATTTCCTTGGCTGCTGCTGCATTCAACCCCTTTTTCCAGTAATGGCGCAGAAGCACACGACACACAAGTTTCTCCTCGGCCATTGTCCTGCGAACTGTGTATTCAAATCGTAGTTCCTCCAACACACCGTTAGCGCTGTGATCAGACAGACACGTGACGCGCTTTCTTCCACCACCACCTTTACTTGTTCTACACGTTGCACATGGTTTTGTTTTCCGGCATCGAGTGGGCAGGACCACCCAACTCTACGAACATATGACTCACCCTGGTACTATTATAGAGGCATTAAATTTATTTATATTTGTATATGTACATCTTTCGCAAACTACGTTCCTATGGCCTCCATTAGTGAATTTCTGTACGAGTTTATTAGTTTCATCTTAAACTGTAGTTTCAGATTGATTTGTTTCATTTGTCTTAGAATTTATTTTCTTTTTTAATTAATACCCTTGGTTTTTGAATGTTTTAATTTTCCGTACATACTCGCACTTCTGTTCCAGCTTTCTGTAGCTTGACTTGTGGCACTTCGTTTTCTTTTTGGGGGTTGAGTTGAGATTTCCTATTACGCTCTCGATATCTTTGATAGTCTCCAGCTTCTCTGAATTCTGTAATAACATCCTTCAATTAGAATATGAAACGCGCGTATCAACTTGACGTAAGAACAAAAGTTGTCACTTTGTTTTTAATATAATTTACAGAATTCTCACAAATGTCTACATTTAGGTTTTTACTATATTCAAGTCTACTTCTATTGTTAGATATATAAAATGAACTGTACGAGCGATAACAGCACTATAGACTTCTATTATCAGTTTTCACTTCACTACACCATACGTCAAAAAGTTCATGGTGACTATTTTTTACTGAACTCAATTGCTAGACATTATTGACTTAATAAGGCACTTACTGCAGAACTCTACAGCCAGATTTCTTAGTAGATAGAGCGTATATGTGTTAATCTAGGCAAAAAGAAATCTGATCTAATCCGGTCTACTAATATCAACATTTCTGCTTTGAAACATACCCCTCTCATGCAAAAGTTCTATGCAACAATTCTTATACATGCAACATTCTTACTTTACACAAAAGATGTAAGAAAATGCAGTAAACGTTTGCGATAATCAAACGATTAAAAAAATGCATGTAAAACACAAATTAGTAGCAGACGAACTTATAAAGTCCACCACATCTGTTCAAATGCGTGTATCAGAGACCTCACTTTTACCTGATGACTGATAATTTATTCCTGTTTTTTTTTTACATTTCCAGTTATATTCAACCAGAAATATATTTAACCCAAAATCTCAATTTATTAAAGAGGGGAGAGAAAGATGAGAACATTTCGCCATTGTACATGATTTTGCAATTATAACTTCATTCAAGTACACGATTTCCACCACTTAGAAAATTATTGTGTATTGGAAGCACTCAAAAATGAATTAATGCTAATACAAAAGGCAGCTTTTACCGTTCAAATCTGAGTTTTTTTTTTCTTCCCAATATTTTGATACCGAATAGCAAAGCTCTGAATCATCCACAATATTCTTCCCGGGAATGCTCTTCAGTTGACAATAATAATATCTTTTTTTTTTTAATTATCACTTGATGCATGAAATATTTCCTCAGAAAACTTGTCGTTAACTATTATTGAATAAATTTACGGGTACACTCAAGAAAACTAATTCAGAATTCAGATACTTCCAGCATCAAAGCAGTCTAGTACATCAAGCTTGATGGGTTCGTTCCGTACTAATAGGTTGTCTAGTATTGAACAAGGGTTAAGTGTAGTGATGGGAAATTTCCGGAAAAATTTAGAACCCTGGAAAGAAGTTGTTATTTTTAATTTTTCGTACAACTTTGAAAAAAAAGACTTTTTATTTTTACTTTTACCGGGACCTTGACGACATTTGATGATCAATAAATATTTAAAATTTTAATTATTGTTAAAAATAATATATATATTTAGAAAAACATTCTTATTGGGACTGCTTCTGACAGTTTCGAAACATTATTTAAATTTCCAGGGTCTCAGCCAAATGTCTAAGGGCCTTCCGTGGAAGGAACTTCTATTGTGTACAAGGGCGCTAATGAGATATATTGCATTTCTAATGTAAATAGGAAGTTTTTTGTACATTTGTTAACGTAAGAATCTTTAATTTTACTAAACCTAAATAACAAATGGAAAAAGTGCTAAGTACTGAATATTGGTAATGAAAAAGCTAAAAGAAAACCAGGTTTTTTTTGTTTTTTTTTTGCCTCGTGGAAAAAAGAACTTTCCCGCTTTTGTTTCGAAAATTTCCTGTACATCACTAGTTAGGTGGTAGAGATGCCTAGTGATTTTTTTTATAAAAACGAAAAAATTGAACGACCGAAAGAAACTGGAAAACTAAGTTGTTTTTTATTCAATTTACCATGTTACTTTAGAGAAGAAAAAAAAGTTTTATTTTTACTATTACGGGATCCATGACATTATTTGACCATCTATGAACTAGTTAAAGCGTTACTTCTTGTTAAAATATATAATTTGAAAAGAAATCTTTATTGGGACTGCCCCTGATAAAGTATTGTAGCATTATTTCAGTTTCCTCGATCTGAGCCAAAGATACCTGAATGCCATAAGTGGACAACAGAATTTTTCTCTCGTGTACAACGGAGCTACTGCGATATATATTGCATTCGCAATGTAAATAAAGGTTTTTTTGTACATTTTTAACGTGAGAACGTTTAATTTTAGTAACCCTAAACAAGAAATGCTTAAGGTGTGCTAACTTAATACTCGTGATGATAAACAAAAAAAATGCCTTGTAATTTTTTTTTTTCGAAAATTTCAGTTTTTCACCGGCTTTTAAATCACTAAAGCAGCCATGGGCTGCATCTCATTCGCTTAAATAAAGCAATTTTCAATTCGATTGCTTTTAGCAAAAAAAATATCTTGTACAAAGCTCCCTTGTACAGACTTTATAAATTTACTGTGCTTCTGCTTCGATTATCTCTTCGTGTATAGACAAAAAAAAAATTAAAAAATTGCAAGTAAAATGCTCTAAGCTACAAAAGGGAAGTAAAAGAAAGCGAATTACATAAAATAAGAATTGTTCCAATTAAAATTAATAGTTCTTTTACAGTAACCGTTTCTCAACAAGAAAAAAAAAAAGTTAATCACTCCTTGAATACGGAATAAGAAGCACTTTTGAAATGTTAGCAGTGAATTTAACATGGAAACTTTGTAAACATGCTAATAGAACGGTTTCAGGCCTATTCCTACAGCTCTTCTAAAAACAAAAGATAATCACAGTATTGCTACTCAGGCCCATTTTCGTCGCGTGAATTTAGATGAACGAAATAAACAAAGCTAATGCAATATCTAAGATATTAAAAATAACTTTAAAATACGGTATTAGACGCACTTGTTGCGGGTTTGAATATGCAGGAAGAATCACATCATAATTTCAATTTTCAACGTCGGGGCGGTGTGAACTCACTTTCACTTTCATTGCTCGACAAACTTCGCAGATCGCTGCTAGCTGAGTGTTTAAAATAACGAAAAAAATTGAACGTCGAAAAAAAACAGGAAAAAACATTTATTTTATTTTTATTTTTCGTGCTACTTTGGAAAAGAATGTTTGTTTTTGTTTTGCCATTCCGGTGTAGCTAACATATTGAACAGTATATGCTAGTATGGTGGTTAAAATGGAAATTCTGTAAGAATTGTGCATTTCTGGAAAAAATAAATGACAATTTTTCCTTGTAATCTACACGTGTCCCAAAGTGTTTTTTTTTTTAGGTAGGACCCAAAGATCAAGGCCCTACCTAATTATACAAATATACATTAGGGTGGGTCAAATGTCTTTTGGCACCATTTTATTTTGACACCTAACACGCAAATGTTAAATTTATTAATGGGAGATAGTAGTAAAGAGGATGCGGAACATTTAGGGTGCATGGCTGCCATGTTGAAATGCGCCATTTTGAAATCCGCCATCTTGAATGTTAGTTCAAAATATGAAATGAGAAGGATGACATGTCACATATCAAATAAAACCAGCGTGAGCTCAGGAATCCAAAGGTGTAATTGTTTTTTTGTTTGTTCTTTTATATATATATATTTTACGGTTTGCAATTTATTATTAAAGTTTTACAAAAGTTTCATTTGTACCAAAGGAATATCTTATTTTCGCTGTTGAACTAAGAGCTCTGACAAAAGAACAACAGATAGAAATCATCGTAATATCTGGGGAACGCAGTTCCGGAGACATTACAGAGAATAACAGACAACATCCAGACGGACATCCAGTATCGTACAGCACAGTCTCGTACGTGTTTGCCAAATTGCAAGAAACTGGCTATGTGGAAGATATAGGCACGTAGTGGGTAACCAAAGACACGTCAATGAGCAGATACCAACTACTATTCTAGCATCGTTTTAGATAGGGTTACCACCCGTCCGGGATTGACCCGGACAGTCCGGGAATCGAGAGATTTGTCCGGGATCCGGATTAGAAAGTTAAATCTCCGGGAATTCGCTTTGATCCACAAAGATCTTTATTCCGTGAGAATTCTTCACAGTGGCATTTTATCATATTTTCAAAATTTAGTTTTCCCGTCACTACACACGCGGAGCTTGAGGCAGTGTTACACGCATGAGTTTAAAGTGCCCATCCGTTTTGGGACAATTTAATTGAAAGCTATTTATATAGGTAGAAAAAAAGATTATGGCTTTTCTGTACATTGTACAGAATAATTTGATTTTTAGTCTGTAAAACGGTCTGAGCCTGAGATGCCTAAAGGTCACAAATAAATTCACATTAAAATTTACCCACATAGCACAAACACGTATAATATACGTATAATAGAGATATGATTTAGACGTTCAATGCATCTAATAGATATGAAAAATTAAGCTAGAATACATATACTAGACGTATATTTCACGTTTATATGTCCTACCCTTATACGTATGTCACATGTATAACACATGTCTACCTAGATATTTGTTATACATTTGGTAGACATTCGTTAATTTATTTAGACGTTCAATA
Source organism: Lepisma saccharinum (assembly GCA_022664845.1). Taxonomy (NCBI): domain Eukaryota; kingdom Metazoa; phylum Arthropoda; class Insecta; order Zygentoma; family Lepismatidae; genus Lepisma; species Lepisma saccharinum. The sequence continues at coordinate 13,477 of JAGDQP010014166.1, read as the reverse complement.
CATCTAGTATATATATAAAATTAAGCTAGAAAACATATATTAGACGTAAACTCCAGGTTTATATGTCCTATCCTTATACTTATGTCACATGTATAAGACATGTCTAGTTAGATCTTTGTCATACATTTGGCAGACATTCGTTACTGCGTGTAGCGTGGCATTCCTCTTAATTTTTGCCCAATTTTTCGAACTTTCGAATACACACTTAACAGTATTTTAGTATACTAAAAATTCACACTCGAGTAGTCTGTGCGTACGCATTATCATCACTTACTATAGTTTATCATAGTAAGTGATGAGGATGCGTATACACAGACTACACGAGTGTGAATTTTTATTATATTAAAATATTGTTAAGTGCGTATTCAAAAGTTTGAGAAACGGGCAAAAATTAAGAGGAATGCCACGCTACACGCAGAAATGAATGTCTACTAATTGTATGACAAATGCTTATGCCCGTCACCCCACCTGAAGTTTTCAGTGTTTTCCTCTGCCTCACGAGGCGAATACCACGCTAGTACCGCTCTGACTTCTGCATTCGCCTCATAATTCTTCTTGGAAGTGTGCTCTCCAACGGCCGTAATTCCTACGACAAGTGCATAAGGACAATATATAGCACAACATACAAGTACAGTAATGTACATAATATGCGTGCACTTTGGTAAATTTATTTTACATAAAATCCTGAATATTGATTATAATACAGTGAGCGTTACTATTTATCTAATGGGGTGGCACTAGGTATATACAACTAAAAACTGCAGTTAATTTATTTTACATTAACAACAAAATAATCACAGTACATTTCTGGAATGCTTCATTTCCTTTCCATATATGCTTCAACTATGCTTCCAACATTCCTTCTAATATAAACAAAGTATATGATAGGCAGAATGATCGTTCTACATATTTTCAATACCAACTTTCCCCGCTATCTTGGGAGAAACTAGCAGAAGAGTAAAAAGATATATTGATCGTGAAACATGCCCTTCACCACATAGTCCCTAACACATCATATTCTAAAAGAACTATTGTATAACGGATAAGTGGTCAAATCGTAACTAATAATATAATTAGTCTAATATAAAAGTCCAATAATTAAACTTTGATTAAACATTTTATTATTTTCAAGCACATACATTTTTTGTCTTAAAACAATCATCATCTTGATCATTGATTAAAAAATATATTTAGCAAGATACATAAATTTAGTTCTTCAATATGTGTAAACCACAATGTATATGGATTGTATTTCGTTGAGTGCCAGAAAAATGGAAATTCCTGGGAAATGTTTTAATACTGGTGATAATACTTTCTTAGGTAATTCTGCACATGATAATGTTCCTTGTACTAAACAGCAAATCCTTGCTCTCTGAAGCTCTCATTTGCTTTTGTCCTCTTCCCGTTGCCTGGCGAAACTTTTTTTTTTTTCAATTTTTTTCAATCGACTTATAACCCACTTGACACAACACCTGAAATACAGAGGATTTGTAATGTTGAAAATGTTTACAATAACTGTACAGTACATATTGACCACGAATTCAATACGGAATGTAAAAAACATTTAAGTTTAAAGTATTCATACACTGTATCATCTTCATACTCAAGTGAATAATGTAACAATGGAAATGCAGTACTTCAGAAAAATATATAGCGCAGTTTCAAAGAAATATGCAGCTGTCTTCTAGAATATCAAGATGGTACTCACAAAACCCCAGGTTCACAAAACGAATATCAAGATGGTACCTCAAGTGAGAGTCTGGCCGTTCTCTTCCCATCCCTTTACTGGAAGAATGATTCCTCCGAGTCACGGGTTTAGGTCATAGTTGTTCCTGTAGCTAACAGAAAGAGTTTAAATCAATATAAATAGGGCCCTTTGCTAAGAGAGAAACAACACAACTTCGAATGAACATTTATCAATAAAAAAAAGAGAGAGTTAGATTTAGGTACAATAAAGTATTCTCATAGACATTTTGCTTCACGGTAACAAATAGAACATACTCAGCAAGTATACGAGTTTTAAGTGACATGTCATTTTTATTTACCTCACACAATGTGATATAGATGATAGATTTTAAAAAAATCCCGTTTAAGATGGTGGTGTTCTGAGAATTAATATTCTTGATTTGATATAAATCTGGTTTAGGTATCCATAACACGCCGTTTAGTATATTTCAACTTACGACTCAAATTCAAATTAAGACAAGATATAAAAATACGATGAAATTTTAGAAGCTCTGTCTTGAAGTAAGGAAGGAGGATTTTTTACTTCTCCTTACTTTTGCCTCTTCATATGCTTTCAAGGTGCTTTTTTTAATATCCTAAAGTCACTTGTACGAAGAAACAAAAATAATCGGACTGTTATTGATACCGAAGTTCTTTTTTTTTTCATTTTCGGGGAAGACTATTCTAGTATTTAAAACATTGATAAACTTTGTTTTGTATGAGTCATTTTTAGTACCTTTCAACTTCGCCTCTCACAATTAAATGAATGCAATGCTTGTTAAAATTCACAGCCTTGCCCTAGACGGGATTCTAACCCGCGACTTTGGAGACACTCAGACCACACGACTACCTTGGTCGTCAATTTTAATTTGTTGTGCCACTTGTAAATTGAAATTGAATTTAAATTATTGTTAACTCATGTAATGTGGGAATTCTAATACGTTGAGTAACTTCTAAGCCTATGCTCTAAGCCAATTTTTAGCAATTCTAAATTATCTTTACTGAACTTAACATTAGTAGGCACAACAAGTAACTATTGACGTAAGTCCTCCCCAATCTGAAGCATAACGTCGCTAGGCGAGCACTTTTTCGGGCCAAGAATGAAGAAAGTAGCGGCCAGGACCTTTGTCTAAGTATCATACCGGGCGGGAAGGTGAACAGATAGTTGGTTTGCCATGAACTCCTATCAGATGGAGATAATGTCCTAAGGAATTAACCAACAGTAACATGGATTCCAAAGCAGTACGTTTAATGTGTCCCCCGTAGATAGTTCTGAAGTGGTTGGATCGTCATAGGAATGACGTTCCTCGGAGAGTACTGTACCAGGCTGAGGGATGGGAAAGATAGCTGTCAGAGCCTTTGTCCAGCTGTCATTCCTACTTTTGCCTGGTGCAACACTGGAAAAAAATTGAGGTAGAAACTAGATCATGGGCTGGGTTTGTATATTAAAATAATTTTTAATTTGTATTGAGAATTACGATTTTTAGTATTGTAAACAAGAACTTTCGACCAATACTCAGTTTTTGATTTGCTGTTCCACATTTGTAAACTATATAACCAGGGATTTTTTGGAGGAGAAGTGGAATTCCCTCCTCGATCTAGAACTTCGTTTCGCTGTCTCTAACACTAGACATAATGAACTACAGCACGTTAAATATGAAATAAAATTATGCGATTTCGAATGTACGGTTAATTTTTAATTCGTTGTTTCAAACACGGAGTGACTTCTCAAAGAATACATTATTTCGTAACTCTATTTATGTCAAACGGTGCTCCCTTTTTTTTTTTTTTTAAGTTAGGGCTTATGTTGTAGTTTATATGTGTCTGTAATGAACCAAAGCCTATTCAATTTGTTACTGCACGAGCATCTAGAGATTATTCGAGGATACAAATTTTGTGCGTGAATCTATAAAAATGCATTTTTTAGTTACATCACTTTTTGTTGGAAGCGACGATTTGACATGTTCAGCTAATACGTTAAGTAGCTTCTAAGCCTATGCTTAGCCAATTTTTAGCAATTCTAAATTATTTTTACTGAACTTAACATTAGTAGGCACAACAGGTAACTATGACGTAAGTCCTCCCCAATCTGAAGCATGAAGTCCCAAAATTTAAGATATGGAACTTTTATTTATAAAATACACAATGTATACCTTTGGATATACTGTAAAATGTAAATAGGTTACATTTTGCACGAAAATCTCACAGAAAGTCCTGAGAAATTGGGCTTAGGAAATATGATTTTTATTTCCAATAAGACAATGACTCGAGGCAGAGTGTAGAAATAGTTCCGCAGTGGATTGTATGGAACACACCTTACACTTCGAAGACCCTACATCAGAAATCTTATTTAAATTCATGGAGAATAGATAGAATGAACCCAAAAACAGGGCTAGACAACATTAAGTCATAACCAGAACAGAACTGAAGCAGTTTATAAAAAAAATGAGATAAATAGGTTCAGAATTGACTAAGAAATATGTTTATTTAATGCCAAAGACAATTTCAACGGGTATGTGGAGCAAAAACTTAATCAGGATCAACACTTCGAGCACCGATTGTCTCACGTCAGACGTATGAGCTGCCGTTGTAATTATTTTTATATATACATATCATTTTTTAAAGTCAGAGGACGGGTAATCAGCTCTAAGGGAAGCATTAATAATAAAGGGGCCTGGTTCCACTAATTCCACACTAGTTACGCCGATGTTAATACATCGTAAACATTATTAAATTTTCTGTCGTATTTAGAAACGTTTTTTGGAGTGGCTTTCGCTGTACTAACGAGTGACTGACAATGCTAATCCGTTGTTAGTCACTTGGTAGTATAGCGATAGTCACTAGAAAAAAAGCGTATTTGAAAATTTTGAATACGGCTGTGTGTGTATGGTTGGAAACAAGTAAAGAAAAAAGTCAGAAGGTAAATCTGAAGCTCCACCTAGAAGTAAGGAGGAGTAAGTAACTTCCCATTTGTCGGATAAATGCTTGGTTGTAACTGCATGAAGTACACCTCCCTCACTCTCACAAAAAAAAACATTGCTTGATGTAATTTGCAGTCTCACTTTTTGACCTAGTAAAATGGCTTGATGCATACACTGCTTTACTATTTGTATGTCGACTTTTAGCTTGTAACACTCGATTCAATTTGTAATTAGTAAACTTTGCACGGCAGTTCTTATGAAATTTCGCAGAATTTTTTGAGAGGTGATCTAGTAATGATCCATCTCTTAGAACATTGAAAGTTATGTCACTAGGCAACAATTCCGCTTCTTGGAACTTTTCTAAGTTCGATGCTAGGGTTTTATAACCTTCTCCTGATCTTGTTTTATTTGCAGGACACGTAATACTTTTCTTCGTGTTTTGCTGACAAAATATACACAGTTCTCAGTTAACTGTCATTTGCTTCTTAGTAGGAGGTGCTTTCACGTCTATAATACTAAATTTTCTCTCCATGACTATTCCAATTCATTTATCGATACCTGAAACAAAAGAAAGTACTTTGTTGATACCTTTCTAAAATTTCATATGTAACATAATCATAAATGAAAACAAAAAGTACATAAAATCTTGAGCAAAAGGCACGATTCTATTATATAACCACAATACATTCCGCTGAGCAAATAACCCATATCTGAAAAGTATAATCACATGATTGAATGAGTAATACTTTGATCATCACAGACCAATGCACACGAAAAAAATGCAATTTTAATACCTAGCACATATTGTATTAAAATGCCCTTTACTGCTGCGAAAAATAAAGAAATACATGCCAATTACCTGCGTCTGTTCATATTGGACCATATATGAAGATAAAAATTCCCGACGCACCACCTACTTTTTGTTATCCATTGCTTGTAATCCATGTAAAACATATTACTCGCGCTTCTTTTAGTTCATTTTAGTGTCTTTATATTATATCCACAGCAGCACAGATGATCTATGATGAAATTAATTTAAAATAAAAATTTCGAAATTTAAAAAATATATATATATTACTGTTTTTTAAATATGGCGGCTATTTTCCAATATGGTTGCCGCAAACTTTAGGCCCTACCTCTAGATTTGTTTTAGCAAGTATAAACAAGTATCCCTGAAAGTTTCACCTTTTTTTTAGAGGTGCACAATCTTCACTATTCAATTGATTCCAGGTTGCAGCTAATGTCATATAGGCAGAGGCCTATTGCATTACGATGGGATAATATAATGGAGCAGAAAACTTATGTTTCTTGCTCCATTTTAATAACTTTGCTAACCGTAAAGTTTTAAAATATATATTTTACGAAAAGCCAAGATAGTGTTTCTTCTTTAAAAAAAATTAAACGGCGTAAAAAAACAGGAAAAACTGTTGTTCTTCTTTATGTTTCGTGCTACTTTGGAAAAGAACGGTCCTTTTTGCCATTTCGGTGTAGCTAACATTATTTGAGACTTAATAAATAGTTAATATGATTGATGTTGGTACAAATATACGTTTAGAATAATAAAATCAGTATTGGAACTCCCAGAAGCAAAACTGTGTTCCAGAAATTATATTCAATCGATTCCAGTTTCCATCCAATGCCATAAAAGACTATTGCATTACGATGGGATACTCTAATACAGCGGAAAACTTAAGTTTCTTGCTTCATCTTAATAACTTTGCCAACATTAAAGTTTTAAAATATATATTTTAGCAACAGCCAAGAATAGTCGTGTTTTATGAAAATAAATACTGCTTTATAAATATGATAAACCGGTCGAACTCTGAACAGTTTCAGGGCGAAGTAGTTAGTATGTGAAAGCTACTAGTTATTTATTTTGTAAATTATTACTTTATAAAATACGATGTTTTGTGGATATTTTGGATCTCTTTTGTATGAAAAAATATATAAGAATGTCACCTTAAGAGGATTTGACAGAACTCGGTGTTATACAAACACATCTCGAGGTTAAGTTGTTTATTTTATGCTACTTTGAATTTACATGCTATTCAAAATTAGAATGTATTAGTATGAGTAAGTCTGAAGATATATGCCCTACATTGCTCTATTGCTCATTATATAATTGATAATTGTTCGAAATATGTAAATTCAATTTAGAATATGATTAACGAATATATTTTGTGTATGAAACTAAATTTTATTTGTTGTATTCTGTCATTCCCTTCATTGCCTTTGTATTCCAGAAAATAAAATACATTCCTATCACTCTTTTTATTGTACGAGCGTCATTTAACTCGAACTAGCAACACTGCTACGATTGGAGTGTCGTGTGGGCAGGAGACAAATGACGAACGTAGTGTGTGCCGTGGATGTGTACGAGTCAGTTCAACGCTGCTGCGGTCCCATATTACGGTGTGCGTGGCGAGTAGACAGTGTTAAAGTGATTGTTGTGTGAAATACCGCCCTAACGCAATGTTCACGCGTGCAGAACAGCGTGTGTTTATCAAATTCCAGATGGCACGAGGGCGAAATGCTAGGACGATTCACAGAGGATTAGTAGAAGCCTGTGGTGAAGCTGCTCTACCGTATCGGACAGTGGCGAGATGGGTTGCAGCATTTCAGGTGGGACGACAGTCAACAGACAAAATGTACGGTGGAGGGCATATGCGAACGGCTACGGACGAAATTCATCTTGCAAGACTACGGACACTGCTTGACGGTGATCGGCGCTGGACTTGTAGTGAATTGGCGAAGGAGCTGAACATTTCGTCCAGATCAGTGTTCCGCATGCTAACACAAGATCTTGGCATGCGGAAAATTGCAGCCAGATGGGTACCCCATGCTCTGACCGAGGTTCAAAAGTGGCATAGGTGGGAATGTGGGCGCCTACACCTTCCACGTCACCATGAGGAAGGTGATGACTTCTTTAACCGCATTATTGCAAGTGACGAAACATGGGGAAGATCCTACGAGCCTGAATTGAAACGTCAGTCGAGTGAATGTCACCCAGAATCTCCACGACCGAAAAAGCTTAGGCAAGAGCCAGCAAACGTGAAGGTGATGATGATATTGTCATACGGCCACGAAGGCATTATCCTGTCACTTCAAGTTCCACCGGGCGTTACCGTCAATGCTGCATACTATGCTTCATACCTCAGTCACCATTTGTGACCAGCATTGCGGCGCAAACGTCCACACCTCCTGGAGTCTGGACCAATTCTCCTACACGACAATGCCCGATGCCATACAGCCCATCCAGTACAGACTCTGTTACGACGATGAGGTTGGGAGGTACTGGAGCACCCGCCATATTCCCCGGATATGAGCCCCTGCGATTTTGATTTTTCCCCAAAATGAAAGAACCTCTCAGGGGCAAACCTTTCAGAGACATTCCCAGCATTGTTCGTGCCTTAGGGCGCACTGTCAACACCCTCTCACAGAGTGGGGCTTTGACAGGTATTCAACGGTTACCAGACATCTGGCGAAGGGTTCAACAGGCAGGCGGAGACTACATCAAAGAACTGTAAGCTTCTTGAGGTGAGTGATTCACTACATTCCATTTCACCACTGTGTTGCCACTTCGAGTTAAATGACCCTCGTAAAATAAAAACCGGATCTTCGTTATATACTCTAACACAGCACACGTGTTACTAGCAATTAGTATCTAGATTACTAAAAATACCTGGATTTTTTTAAATTTAAATATAAAAATACTAAAAGTCTGGTAAATTAGATACATCTCCCAAAAGAAAGAAAATAATTTATATTTCATATGTTAAACAATTATTAACCATGTTTCTCTTTTTCCTAGGTTAAGTCTATATTTAATTAGTATATTGTAAACGCCATGTAATCCCTATGTATCTTTTTCTAATCTCTTCTTTGCGTAGAGACTATATATTTCACTGGAGGGAGTTTAGCTATTTGTATTTCTTAAAGAAGTAAGTTCTAAGTTGCGCAAGAGACTAGACCACCCGTAGTGTGGGATTTCTTGCAATTGACTCCTTCAAACGGCATCAGGTCGAGGGAGGAGTGAAAGAGTTGTTTGTTCATTTTTAACGTAGGAAGCATTGCTTTCTCTTGGCCAGTTTTTTTCGTCAGTCGTCAGCTTCAATACTCTACTTTTCGTCTAAGAAGGTCTCCTCATCGTCGCCATGTAGCCCAAGGGAGAACCCGGGTCGTGGGCCGTAGCTCATCGCATCCGCTGTAATCGCTTCAAGTAAGTCTAGTTTTATCTCAGCAGATTAAGTCCGAATTACTTAAATCTTCTTTAAAAAGACGAAAATTCAATTTGACAAATTCTTACTACGACTGATTAATAATTAACTTAAATACATTTCGAGTCTGCATTATGTCCGTCCAGTTTTTTTATCTTAACGGGGTCTTCTACTTCTCTCAGCGCTAGAAAATTTACTGTTGCTGCTTATGGACAGAAAATGGATACCGAATATCTTCATTTTCTAAGGAACTGGATATCTTTAATAGAAAAGAAAAGTTTTGGAGCATTCTTCAGAAGTTTATGAACGGATTGAAATACTTAGAACGTACATTTGTTTCCTAGTTTTTCAGAAATAAATTATTAAAAAATAAATAAAAGTATTTTGTTTTCTCTAAATTACAATATGACTAACTTTGCAACCAATTACGCTAGAAAGATCAACTTTTTTTTTTGTTTTATTCCTTGTGAAGAAACGATTCTAATAATTTTAATTTCAAACATATCCGATACACCAATAAAGAAATAGTATTTTTATATAGCTATTCTAGTCCACCTCTAAAAGGTTTGATGAGGGTAAGCCACGCCCCACTCTAGGCCTGGCAGTGGAAGGTGTGGGAAGTTGGAGAAGCGAATGCCTGAATATGTGTATACCGCTTGAATGCAACACGTTTTCGACCGGTTTCTGTGACTCCTGCGAAAAATTGCTAATTCTGTAGAGTTTGTGTTCTTCCTCAATGGTTCCATGCTAAGAGGGTGGAGGTGGTGAGTGGAGGAGAATTGCCCCCCCCCCCCCTCAGCTTTCGCTTCCCCATGGAAGTTATTATTCTAGCATAATGCAATATATTATTTCGACTTTCCTGACCGTGTATTGTCTTCACTCATTCTATACCTCTTCTGTATTTCTTGCACTATTTATCACATAAAGCAGATTTGTGTAGTACTGTAACAAAAGCATTACTTACAGCTGTAAAATAGAATTATTAATCTTACAGCTAACTTGCGTTTGCTGCATATATCATAGTTCAGTAGTAGCTATTTAACAAGTATAATATTTACATTGCACTGTGAATACTAACGATCAATCTTCCCAAACAGCTAATTCAATCATCATTCGGAAAAACGTTATAGTCTACTCCAGGGGGTCTCCAACCTTTTTTTGACAGCTGGCCAAATTGACTAATCAGGAAGAGAGCGAGGGTCGCATTATAAAGGATCAACTCAATAGTAATATAGAATATTTCACTTAGTAATTATATTGCAAATTGTATTAGTAACAACAAATATAATACAAAATCGTGTGTACCCCAAGTAGCAAATTCTTGTTGGACCATTGAAAATCTGATTGTACGTTTTAACGTTTTTCAGTACTGTTCGACCTACGTACTATTTGGTCGTTGGCCGCTAGCCTTATCGTTAGCGATAGCGTTGGGCCTAAAAGCGAAGTTCAACGTAGAGCAAACTATATGGTAATTCCAATGTACATGTGGCCCAATGTTAGCCCAACTTATTTTTCAGTTGTATGCACTCAAAATAGTACCAAGTTACATCTGAGGAATTTTACTATTTTAGTAAATCGAATTATGCATATTTTTACAGTAGTTTTAGAAAAAAAACTGCACCTTGATTACATTATGCCTTTATTCAATGACATGTTTTACTCCCTCGTCTTCATTTATAATCGAAAATTTTTCCACGTATCTGTGGATGGATTCGAACCTGCAACGTTGTTATTTATTATCCGTTGCTTTAGCTACTACACCACGGAGCAACACTTTAATCCTAATATGCACTTCATCAATTCACACAGGGCGACCTAAGACCCAACGCTAGATAATTTTATTCTCTGTACTTGCGCGCTGAATGAGTTAAAATAGAAGAGTTAATTCTCTATTATCATTTCTACACAAACTAATACATAGTAAAATTCCCTCAGAAAAATTATTACCCGAAATAAGGTTGCAGGTCCCGCAAAGAGTTACTCGACTTCGTAATGCAGTCTTTCCCCTCTCGCCCCAAAGGACCTAAATATTAATTACATTTTTCCAACGCCTGTTTAATTTATCTCCTAATAATAACCAAATAACCATATGGCAAAGTTATGATAGATGATTTTTTTTTAATTCGAAGACATAATTTAGAATGTTTGTCTATCTTCCTATCAGCTGGCTATCAGAAGTAATTTAGATCAACCATTTTCTCTGCATAATTGTCTTGCAGGGAAGAAGTAGTTAAAACACTTCCTCGGAAGAGAAACAAACAAAAAATAATTAGCTAGAGTGAAAGATTTTACTCACTTAAAAATAGTATTTTCCATCCACTGAAATCACAGGTAGATTGTAACCTAACAATTCCTAGTCTAATAACGTAAAATATTAAGTAATGGTTTTATTATAAACAAAACGAAAGCGCCCCCGTATAAATTCGAACTATAACGTATTTAAAAAAACTCAAAGTGATAGGAACAAATGGAGATTACTAAGCGAATGCCGTGGCCTGCCAGTTTGTCAGTCATAGATTTTCCCACCGGTGTCCATGACTAATCCAACGGTGTATGACTTAACTCTGTCGAACTTGTGGCTACTGAGATCTAGTAGGGTCACAAATGGAGAATACTAAGCGATTCTAAAGGACTTGCCAGTTCTAGTCACATTCATAGCCTTCCTCACCATTGCAGACCATGACTAATCCAACGGTGTAAAAATCATCTCTGTCAGACTTGTAGTTACTAAGATCTAGGAGGGTCACAAATGGAGAATACAAAGCGACTGGAAAGGACCTGCCAGTTTTAGGGTCAAAGCTATAGGTTATTCCAGGGTTTCAGGCCTTGTGACATGCAATAGTACTTCTGTTTACATGCCTCCTCTACTCACAGTTTTTCCAAGAATAAAAAGGCAGAACTTCTCTATAGATATATCTGTTGCGGCTGCAGCCTATATTAGGCACATGAATATTGATAAACACAGGCAGTAAGTTGTTCGTTAGTGAGAGTGAAAGTAACATTAGGATATATTTTTTATATATAAATCAGATAAAGAGAGTTTCATATATCTTTAAACTAAATTAGAGTTGTTGTTTTTTTTTTCAGGAAACCACACAATAGACCTTGCAACTCTTCCAAATATCACCCCATTCCAAATATGATATTGCTATACTGTTACAAAATTCTCATATCTCACCTTCACTACATAAAATTTTTCAGGTATGTGCTGTTTTCTAAAACAGCATGTTTACATTCGCGTCGGCACCTGTTGTAGAAGCTGAATAAAGAGGGGATTTGTGTAGTCCCCTCCCTTCTTCTTTCACTCGGATTAAAAGCGAAGACAGGAGCGGCGCGCGGCTGGCTTACCTCATCAAACCTTTGACAGGTGGACTGGAATAGCTATGTAAAAATACTATTTTTTGTTGGTGTATCAGATATGTTTGCAATTAAAATTATTAGAATCGTTTCTTCACAAGGAATAAAACAAAAAAAAAGTTGGTCTTTCTAGCATAAGTGGTTGCAAAGTTAGACATATTGTAATTTGGAGAAAACAAAATAATTTTATTTATTTTTTAATAATTTATTTCTGAAAAACTAGGAAACAAATGTACGTTCTAAGTATTTCAACCCGTTCATAAACTTCTGAAGAATGCTCCAAAACTTTTCTTTTCTATTAAAGATATCCAGTTCCTTAGAAAATGAAGATATTCGGTAGCAATTTTCTGTCCATAAGCACCAATAGTAAATTTTCTAGCTCTGGCAGAAGTAGAAGACCGTCTTAAGAGCATTTCTTTAAGCTTGTGGGGCGAATGTTTAAAATAATTAACTGCTTAGGGAATAATCTTTTGGGTAGGTAAATTAATATTCTTAAATCAAGAAACTCTCTTTCATATCTCTCTCACGCCTTAAATTCTTTGCTAATCCAATTTGATCTGCAATCACCACCATAACTGTCATTCCAAGATATGATTATAATTTGACATGTGTATTTAAATTGTGGATAATATGTAATTCTTGTTTTATTATACCTTTTTAAATCTCACGAGTGTTGAGGCTGTCTATCTTATGCTATTTTTCGCGTCTCGTGCAGTAAGACATGTCTGAAGTCTTGACTAAATATTAGTTTCCTCCTCCACGAAGGTTGAGGCAGCTAATTGCTCGGTATCTTTCCATAGGAGGGTCCGAACCTTGAATGTGTCGCGTTAATGCATGCCGACCCCAGGGCCTTTGCAAGCGAAATTAATATAAGTCTCTACTCGTATATGTGCAATTATTTGTACAAGGCGGAGACGAAATTAACCAGAGCTTCACGGAAGAGCAGGTCATTCCCCGAAGACCATAGCTAGGAACATCTCAGAAGGAATATTACATATTGTATTAATGATTGTCAGCCTCGTGAATTTTTTATGTTACTTTGGAATTATATTGTGAGCAAAGAAAAGACCAAAATTGCTTATTGATCTTTTAGCAGGTAATTTTGTCTTTTATATATAATGGTGGCTTGTAGAGGGAAATTCATACCTAACCCTATTCCCAAAAACGAGAGATACAGATGCTTATCAGAATAATGGAAACACCTGAACGAAAGTGCAACTTACCAGATTAATATGGTGTCGGGCCACCTTTCGCCTT
>JAGDQP010014165.1:34655-45894 GCA_022664845.1 Lepisma saccharinum | reverse complement strand
TTGGAGGATAAAAATGTTATTTGATATACTGCTTGCGAGAAAAGTTCCGAACACTCCCTACAAATATTATTTTTTTCAAAATCAAGTTTTATTTTTTCAATGGTGTCTCTGTTATTGTGGTTCACCATGAAATAGTTACTTTAAGACATCGAAACAATTTACCGACTTTATATATTTATTTACGAGTTGGACAATTCACATTTTGCTTCTCCAAGCTTTCTGGACTACCAGTTTTTATACGGTGTTTAGTGGTTGTACGCAAGACAGTTAAAATCAAAACACATTTTCAAGCATTACGTAAATATAGCTGGACCTATTCTCTCTAAAACTGGTGTGGTGATATATTGGATAATCCTTCATGTTTTAGCAACACAAGAACTTCCAGCTCATTGCAGTTTTCATGGTAATGAACCCTATTTGTTAAAACTTACATTCGTGCATTATATGAAAATGCTTAGACCAATTCGGTTCCACCTGTGAATGATCCTTAAATCTTAAACTACATCAGAATTTTAAACTATTAATTCTATTCCTGGTAATGAACGTCATATCATTAAAAATATAATCGAGCATTACAAAGGAACTGTTGAACTGATTGCAGCCAAATGTTACATAATTATGTAGGAAAATACTCTTAAGGCTTGAAGCCTATTGGCGTTATGACATGAATCGATTATTACCCGTATAATTAAGTATCATCTACGAACGATTGATCCGATTCCAGATATAACGATGTAGAAAAATGTTCTTAAGTCTTTAACCGTATTACAATGCTAAAACATTTAATATTTTCCTAAGACTCTTTAACTCTTCTTTTCGTGACCCGCTACCTCGATTTCAAAGAAAACTATTGCTTTTGGACTTTGCTAGGCGTAGATTCTTTCTAAAATACTGTATATTTGAGTTTGTTCCTTCTGGGTTACAGAATGTACAGGTGATGTACGAAAATACATAACGATTGATCCGGTTCCAGACATACGTAGAATGCTCTTAAAATGGGGTTACTAGACGTTCCGTTTTTAACAGAACTGTCCTTTTTACTCGTTACATGCCCCGTTGTCCCGGTAAATTGCTAACGGGACGCCCAATGTTCCGTTTTTCTCCTGCTGGAAATAAATCGATGATTTTGTTCACTTTGCTTAATATCTTAAGTGTTGTTTTGGCTCTAGTAACTTCCAACAATTGCCTGCCAGCAGATAGTAGATAAAAATAACGCACTATGCTGTATTTCACAAATTATTTGTTACCACCAGAGGGCAGGTACAAACATTACCAAAGGTTTAATGCACTTAGAAACGTAAATATTAAATGTAAGAATATTGAGGTGTTTGTAGCTGTATCAGGCACAAATGGTGCTGTTGAAAGAAGTTCTTCGTAGTTAGAACATTGTTGTTAAGTTCATGACTTATGTGTCCTGTTTTGTCCCATTTTTGATGTCTAAGCTTATAAAATGTCCCGTCTTTTAGTTTCAAAAATCTGGTCAGCCTATCTTTAATTTTTTAACTGTAGCTCGTAATGAGTTACAATACCGGTAATAATTACTCGCACACAAGAAAGCAATCGAGAGTCGTATTTTGTTCGCATAATATGTCTGGGATTTCAAGAATATTCTCAACATATCCTACTTATGTGTGGTTTGGCTGACAAGTGGTGTAAGTTCAAAAATTCCGAAAATGGACTAACAATATTTTCGGAAACTGGACCGTTAGATATACGTAATTATCAAGCGGTGCGGGTTCCAGTTATGTAGTTTGGCTACAGAATGCCTTGAACGTTATTTCACTACACCGCATGGCCGAGCAGTTTCAACTTTCACTCTGTTGTCCTGTAAAATTGCTATTATGGACTTACACCACTTATAAGCCCACTTATATGTCATAATAATACATTTTTTTTTATTTTTCACGTTTTATGTTTTACGCATATTCTTGGAATATTCGCAACTATCAGAAATATGTGGTCATGTTGGGATTATAAATCAATGTATGTGTTCTAAAACCATTGCTAGGAATATTTTAAACCTACCTTCATCAAATGAATCAAATATTATCTTATTATTGAATAAGAAACTAAGCTAAACTTGATTGAACATATGGCAATTTCCACTTTCGACAACCCCGAACAGATAAAATTGAGATTACCTAATATCAAACGTTATTTTATATATACTACTGGTGACATTTCAGGCTGGTTGACAAACCTAGTCTCATCTAACTTTAACGGATGGACCAGAAGTCGAGGGATGGGGTCGAAATTGTCTGTGTATGTGTGTTAAAGGCCAGGATGGAACCCTTCGCTCTTTACGTACGAGAACCTTTTCTGCCCCGGTTCTGGCGATGGACGTACAAGGGTCAGGAGAAGGATTCTGTCGGTAAGCTACATCCATGATTGACATATCGGATCGATCCTAAGCATTACGGTGTAGGGAATGACTTTTTTAGATAACGGAACCACCCTCTTTGTTATTACGGATACTATGACGGCGAACGTTTATACCAGAATGATGAACGAACTCGTTCTGCTGACATTCATGAACGGAATTGAGGTACCTTGTTTTAACACTATAACTCTCAACATCAGGCACCTCTACGCTAGATGCGTGCGCGTGTGCGTGCTTTCATTCAGCATGACAGTAGTGAGGATGAAGTCGTTCAACTTTGACATAGCGTGGTACGCGCATCCTTTTTCAACTTTTCACACCTTGCAACTTGTTCCAATGTAATATAATCATTTCGACTAATCCGCTGTCTCAATTTAATGCACTTCCGTAACTCTTTCTAGGTGTTAGAATGTCATTTCTTCGACAGGGTATGTTTTTACATTGTCGATATTGTCATTGCTGAGAATAATCGCAAGTCAAAATTGTCGGGTTTGTTTTATTATTTTGTACTATATAATAAAATGTTAATAGTCTTTCTTTCTAAAATGGAACCAGATTGTTCGAATACGGTACTGTAAAAGGAAACTGGAAATGAAACAGTTTATCTGACTTTATCACTGAATAAAAGAGTTTTGATTAATATTTTTTGTCCTGAGGACAGAAATCAGAACCCAAACGTATTCGCAAAAACATTGAATAAAGACTAGTTTAAACAAGAAGAAATGGATATAGATAAAAATTCTGCAAAACTTAATTAGATACAGTTTATATACGTTGTTAATGTATATGTGGTTTTGGTTGTATTTGTAACATTAGTGCTAACTGAAGCATGATCAGGATTTAATCCTCTATTGCTTTGTGTGTAACGGTTTAGTAGAAACATGGAAAGAGATCGCTTCGAGCTATCCAGCTGACTTTATTTTCACCACAAAGTGAGTGAGAGAGAGAAGGAGAGTGGGAGGAAGAGAGAGAGAAAGAGAAAATACTCGGGGCACGGAACATTAACTTGAGATATCGAATTCCCACGCAGAAGCAAAACAAAGAGTTAAGGGTACTATCATACTTGTCAACCGAGAAGTCCCAGAACAACCTAATTATTCTCAGGAGCAGGAAGAAAGAGAAAACTCAACGCCAATAGAAATTGAGGAAGATGAGGAAAAGATGAATCATATATATATAGATATATATACACGTTGTCTCCTATACGAGATGTATCTTTCGAACATGGTGAATGTGATGGAAATGCCGAGGGGAAGTAAAGTAAAGTATCCCACACCAAAGCTACAGATTCCAATTTCCTTTCGACGTAGGTGAAGATGTTTCTCATAAGGTGGGGGCTTCAATGTATGTGAGTCTGGTTGTATGGGAAGATTGGAAAATTGGGTGTAAGATGAGGAAGAAAAATGTTGCTATTGTTTCCTCTCCTATCACTGTTGCTCCTACTGAAAAGCGATTCATCTCCGTCATTGAAAATCACTTCTACCTTAGAAAGCCTCCTAAATTAAATTTTCTGAAACAGATTGTTGTCAGATGTGTGTCAACGTTTGTTGTTTTTCCAAGGCTATATTTGTCGAACAGTGTAATTTTTCGTCATAATCTGTTTGTTGAAAAAGAGTGTGTGACGTACGTGTGAATTTTTCCAACTCTTGTAGGTTTTTGTATAATATATGCGTATATCGTATGTTTTAAAAACCTATGTCTCTTTTAGCTTTGGATGCGCATAGACTATTGGATGAAACTTTTAGATGCGTATATAATTTATCTTTTAGTTCTCCAATAGTTTAAATCATAAAGTAAATACCTACTTTATGTTTAAATACGTATTTACTTTATGTTTAAAATCGAGTGAGACAAGTTAGCGGTAGAATGCTCACAAATACAGAGCTGGAATGGAAACCGGGTCATTGGGGCCAATTTTTATGGCCAAGTCTATGCTTGGAACTCAGTCTGACCCGGTTACCAAACTTCCACCTGATAAACGGGAGGACAAATCAGAGTTAATTATTTCCTTATTATACACTTTTGCGTTTAAGCAGTTCTACACTAATTTGTTTTAAAGTAAAACTAATTCCAAAATTTAACTGGGAACGATATCATTTATAGGTAAGAACTTCGTTTTCCTTGTCCGTTACTCGATTCCGATAAAATTTCCATTTCACTATAATAACAATTAAAATATGTACGTATACAAGCCAGGAGATTGAAATCTTTCATGAGACCATCATTGTAATTACCGATGACAACAGTGCGATTGAATGAGCGGGAGATTTCAAAATAGCAATTTAACTAATTACTACCAATTTATTACTAGTTACTGCTAATACTAGTTACTGCTAATACTAATTACTAGCACTACCAACTACCAATTAATAGTACTAATTAGTACTGCTACTAATTACTACTACCTACTAATTACTACTAATATTTTTTTACTATTAGCTGTAGCAATTTAACTAATCTTCTATTTACTGTAATTTCTCGATTTTTCTAATTTTCTTAACATTGTTTAAATTTTCCACATCGGGCTTTACGCTCCAATAACATTTGTTCATAAACGTGTGTTTGTCCCTTGTTTGATTTATTTAAAGGGGCATGAAAATGACGCGCTACGACGCTGTGGGTAAGCTAAGATGAATTTACAGTATGTACACTGATATACATTAATCGACTTGAAGCTGATTATGTATTCATGTACACATAGGGATAGAAAGGACGTTTGCCTCGGACAGCCCTATCCCCCATGAAGCCTCTCCATTTGTTAAATTTAGCTGAAATTAGCTAACCTACTTAATAAGACATCTTCACATCAATTACTTTAAATTAGAAAGCATTTGCGTTATTACTTATTTGCCCAATGTTGTTGAAACATGGTTCTTAAAGCATGGTTCTGGTTCTGGTTCTGGTCAAATTTATGGTACATTAGGCGTGTATGATGTTGACATGCAAAAGATCAGCTGTTAGACAGAGAATCTTCGGATGGCCATATACTTCTTGCCCTTGTACCCAGTTCATATAGAATAAGCACACTTAAGTTTTAATATAATAATGTATATTGTTAATAATAGTATCACCATGCACTTGTCTTGTTATTTGACACACTGAAGGATTAATATCTGACATGGTAAATTTTCTTCAAATTTACCAACATTAATAAAATGCCATGCCAATAGACGCTATTCCATGTTCTTTAAGCCCTTGTATCTAGTATGCAAGGTATAATTAACAGTTAGTGGTTCCTCTTGTTGAAAATAGTTAAAAGATTATAATCAATGAAGTATCAAATGCATGTCAGGTGCATTTAGATGATCATGCATAGACGATAAAAAATAATGATTTTTTGTAACAGTAAGTAACACAATATTAGAATGAACATATTACAACATAAAATATAAAGGATGTATGAACAAATTAAATGAAGTTACAAAACATGTTACATTAAAAGACTGAAATAAGCAAAGAAAAAATAAAGAATTGAACAAATTAATTGGTTGATACAAGGGAATAGTTAGATATTAATTTTGTTGGGACATAAAAAGCTCCATAAAATATACCTTGTTTGATCATTAGGTTCACTGATTAAAAACTGAATTGATAGTGGTAAGCTTTTATAGGTTTTCAAAGGGGCTTTTAATAATTTTCTACGCGAAGATTTATATTTAGTACATTAAAAGAAAAAGTGATTTAGGTCTTCAATATAATTGTTAGGAACGCAATTAAAAAATGGGGTGTCAACGATATTAATTTTGTGAAGATGAGCGTTAGTAGTTGTATGTAAAGATCTCATTCTTGAAACATGCTGATTACTTGTCTAGGTGTTTTCCAGCTAGTAATCCATTGTTTATGAAGTTCTATGTCAATGTGTAGCTCATCTAATTGTTGACTTAGAGCAGCGCTCGAGTAGATCCATTGCATTCTGATCTTAATTTTTACTGAAAAAAAGTAGATCAGACCATGGTAATCTGATATTATAAATGTTGGGAAGGCTTCTTACGAATTTAGCTAATTCATCGGTGATATTATTAAAACGAAAATAACTATGTGCCTTTATCCATACAACATGAATAATGCGTTTTTATTTAATTAATGTGTGATAAACGTATAAGCAATTAATTACAAAAGGGTTGGTTTTAAATAATTTGAAATCTGGGGCGTGCAAAGCTTGAATAGCAACCTGGGAATCCGATAAGATTAAGAATTTCTGCGATTATTTTTTTAAGGAATAGTTAAGAGCTAGATATATGCCGAATAATTCAGCTATAAAGACTGAAGCTTCTTTGGTGAGTCGTCGTTGCTCTTTAGGTTGATTAGTAGGATCGTATATGGCGGCAGCGGTTGCCTCTTCTGATTTCAACCCGTCTGTAAAGATGTAATGGAAATCTGGCCATTTATTATAATAGTCCTGTATACTATCCTGGTCTCCCACCAGGCGCATCCCCAGGTGGCGGATATGGGAATGCCGACCAGGTACCGGAAATATTCCGGGGCGGACCAAAACCAGTACTGCTGCCTTGCGGTTAGTAGAGGGATCTACAAAGGCTAGAGGAAGATAACCTCGAACAAAAATATCATGGTGAGGGGAAGCAGCATCACCATTACCACTCTGAGGCTGAAGATGAATGACATCGGCAAGGCTCACAGATGGACAGAGGACGACATCTTGAATGTCTACCTTTACTGCGAGGTCGTAGAGCTGACAACTCTACACCGCTAAAACATGTCAAGAAATAGTAACAGACGGTTCATGGATTCTTCTGGGGAAAAATATTCCGGAGGTAAACTAGTCCCTGATTCCGATTTCCGGGCGTGGACTGCTTCAGGGGGCTCCAAGAACAGGATTAAGAAAGACCTTAGAATATACATTATACGAAACGGGCGCTCTTCAGGTGGAGGTACGTGAGACTGAGAAGTATGAGATAGACGTATTAGCGGTACAAGAAGTTCGGTGGGAGGGTCAGATAGCATCCCACAGGGCAAGTACACTTTCTACTACGGGGGAACACAGTCTCACGAACTCGGAGCAGGATTCCTCTTTAAGAAAAGTATCCTTCAGGTGGTTCAGAATATAGAGTTCGTAAACGAAAGACTCGTGCGTTACGATACCTACTCGATGGGGCAACACGGTTTTATTAAACGTCTATGCTCCGACCGAGGTAACAACTGATAATGACAAAGATATATTCTACGATGAGCTAGAATGGCTGTTTGAACGCATGACGAAGTATAATTCGAAAATTGCGTTGGGTGATTTCAATGCAAAGGTAGGGAGGGAAGAAAAATATAGACCTGCTATTGGCAAATACAGCCTTCACGAAAAGACCAATAACAATGGAGAAAGGCATATAACTTTCGCGATTTCGAAAAACCAACTGGTAAAGAGCACGTACTTTGAACGCAAAGACATACACAAATACACATGGGTATCTCCGGACGGCAAAACTATCAACCAGATTGATCACGTATTAGTACACAGACGAAGACACACCAACATAATAGATGTTAGGTCGTACAGAGGAGCGGAAGGTGACACCGACCATCAATTAGTGATCACAAAGGTAAGGAAAAAGTGATGCATCGCGAGGAGAGAAAGCAAGGGGTCAAAACAACTAAAATTCGAAGTGAAACGATTAAATAATCCGAGCACAAAAGCAGATTACCAACTCGAACTCTCAAATAGGTTCACAATCCTAGCCGACTCGAGTAATAATAATGATGATACTAATAATGAAATTGATGTAAGTAAGATGTGGGAGGCAATTAGTGAAACAATTAAGAGCGCAGCGAAGGAACGTGATGGGGAGAAGAAACAACAGAAAAACAAACCTTGGTTTGATGAAGAATGCCTTAAGCTTCGTGAAGAACGAAAACAAGCAAGGTAACGATGGCTAAGTAATAAAAAACGAAGCAAATACCAACCAATACAGTAACGCGAAACGGAAAGCCACACTCGGGTTCAGAAACAAAAAGTGAGAATATCTGACGCAGAAGATTCAGTAGATAGAGGAAAATGAGAAGACAAATAACATACGAGATCTATACAAAGTGGTAAACTCGTTAAGGAAAGGTTACCAGTCGAGGTTAGGAATGATTAGATATGAACGTGGAGATCTGCAGATGGATCCGACTAAAATTGTCGATGTGTGGAAAAGTTATTTCGACAAACGTCGTAATGTACACAACGGGGAACAAACAGAGGAATTTGAAATCCATACCCCAGAACCGTGGATTTCCGAACCTATCAAGATCGAGATCGAAAAGTCGGTAAAGAAATTGAAAAATTTCAAATCACCGGGAATATACAATATTCCAGCCGAATTAATTAAAGCAGGAGGAACGGTACTAATCAAGGAACTACATAAATTGATAAGTGCTATATGGAGAAAAGGAGGAGCTCTCAAAGGAATGGAAAACCTCAATAATAGTTTCGATTTACAAAAAAGACGCTAAATCTGACTGTAATAATTATCGCGAAATCTCGTTACTTCCAACCTGTTACAAGGTATTAAGTAATATTCTGTTAACACGCGTAAGTATATACGTAGATTAAATAATTGGAGATCACCAATGTGGATTTAGAAGAAATAGATCCACGTTGGACCAGATTTACGCCTTGAGACAGATTTTGGAGAAGAAATGGAAATACAATGGGACAGTTCACCAGCTATTCATTGATTTTAAGAAAGCATATGATTCTGTCAAAAGAGAAAGGTTATAAAGTATCCTGATACGATTTGGAATTCCGAGAAAATTAGTTCAACTAGTGAAGATGTGTCTCAGCGACTCCATAAACAGAGTACGGATAGGTAATAAATAGGGACCGGATTTTAAGGTGCACAAATGTGGTAGGAAAGAGGGAATAAAAGGTGCTGAAAAATCATTCAAAAAGGTGCAAAGAAGGTGGTAATAGGATATCTTTATTAAGTGCTATAGTATACAGTTACATGAACATTCTTTATCCAAAACCAGCAAATATTGTTAAAATCTTGGCTTTAAACATTTTACCTTAATTGCAAAAAATGTTTTATTTAATCTCATAAACTTGTACAACATTCAACATTCTTTTTGTGGTTAAAACCAACTCGGTATTTAAAAAACACACATTTATTTTGCAATATTGTGGCTTGAGAAACCGTTACATACTACCGGGTTTTCAGAAACTGGTTTTACTTGATTATGCACAACATTTCTATGTTTTCGAACGTTAGTTTCCGTCGCTTGGAGCTCAGAAGATCCTTGTATGCGGAGAAACTTCGCTCGACATCCACGGAAACCAGTGGTACATATCTTGTAAGCACACGCAAAGGAAGTTCAGTAGACGTTGCAAAGGTTTCTACGTCCGGATTGTTTCGCAAATTCAGTTCAAATTTGTCCCTAGCAAATCCGTCAAGGTTGTCCCTTACACTTGATAACTTCTCCCACTGTTTCTCCTTCTCCCACTGTTTCTCCTTCTCCATACCTTCTTCTTCCAAACTCTGAATCATATCTTGTAAATACTTGTAGCCATGCACGTTGAAAAGTTCCACCTGGAGGTCTTGATCGTTGAGCATTTGCCGGGCATGTTTGATGGCTGTTGTGTCTATTGCATTTAGGGCAGGTATAAATTGTTTGAACTTGTCGAAGTTTTCGCACAAGAAAACTGCACATCTTATCCATGTACCCCACCTGGACAGGAAATTGTGGCAGAGGGAGGGCAGTTATTTCTCGGTACAAAGCTTGACGACTAGGCGCCTTTACAAGAATCTTCTTTAGAGCAGCAATGAATTAATTTACCTTACTGTATTCTTCCCTTAAACTTTAACAAAAAAGGTGCAGACCAAGTGCAATACATGTGGCATGATTAAGATTGGGGTACATGCCCTTTAGTTGTTGAAAAGCCGACAGCATGTAACGTGCTTGATCGGTCACAACCAATCTGACTTTATCGTGTTCTATGCCTTCTGGCCACAGCTTCATGCATTAATCATGGAAGGATTTCAGTACTATGTAGGCATTTATTTGTCTTCTCGAGTTGGTACATCTTGAACAACATCGATTTCATCCACTCACGATCTGGAAACACCAATACATTCAGTACATATCTTTGCAGCTCATCAGTTGTTTCGTCTTACATGAAACCCATTTCATGTTCGTCGACCACTTCTTTGATTTTTACAAAAACATCCTCATAAATCGGCTTTACGTAGTTTCTCCTCAGGGTGCCCTCGTCTGGTACTGATCTTTGCGTAAACTTTTCCAGAAATGATTTGAATGCAGAATTGTTTACTTTGTGGACTGGAATTCCTGATTGGAATAACGCTGTTGTAAGATCTGCATAAAACATATCAGATGATTGCTGTTTTTCAGATCCGGAAGCGAAAGCATTTATCAACGTACTTTGCTTTGGTTGTGACCTGCGAAGTTCCATGTTCTTAACGTGTTTCCTGTAGTTGATATGCTTGTTTATTCTATCTCTTTTATGTTTCTCATCGTTGGAAATATTTACATCGCAAATTGCACATCGACGAATTATACAATCACTTTCAACGCATTCCTTCTTGAATTCTGCTGCAAGTGTACGCAACTTTTCCTTCTTTACCTTTGGCATGCTATGCTTTTATTGAGAAGAATAAGTTCTGGTTCAGATTGTTACAGAACCAAGCAAAGGAAAAGACTTCAAACTCCAAAGTGCGAATGAAGAGCTCGATTTCTTTTTCTTGACCTTCTTTCTACACGAAACCTCGACGGCATGCGCAACAATGCTGCTAGGGAAATTGCCGCTCTTTGTCGTACATTCAGAACATTACTTATTGACTGTTCGCGCCATTATTGTTGCCACTGTGTCGCCTAAGATTGCGTCTAAATTTATGGAATAATTATGTGTAA